>PVIC010036694.1:0-18450 GCA_004025085.1 Thryonomys swinderianus
ATAATATTTCTCCTTTGCACCCAGCCAACCATTGGTTGAATTCCCTGAAACTGTGAACCAAGTTAAACCTCTCCTTTAAATTATGAGTTTCAGGTATGGTGTTCTAGTGATGATAAAGCTTATTAATATAGAAAATGAACACCAGACCAGAAGGCTCTCGCTGTGACTGTGCCTGACCCTGTGGTTTAGAAGCCTTTGGAACTGTTTTGCAGGAGAATTTGAAAAGATTTGGCAAGGCAAGGTAGAGAAACCTTAGAAAGCTCTGAGCAGAGCACGATAGGTAATTTTGGTCAGAACTCAGAATGCAATGAAGAAAGGAATGTAGGCAGTAACAAGCTGAGGGGGTTTGACTTGGAAACAAGGATTTCTTTAGCAATTTGACTATAGGCCATGCACGTTACAGTCTCGCAAGCATTTCTCTAAAAATTTCACTTGTCTGTTAGACTGAGGTTAATGGAACTGAAGGAGAAAATTTCAAGGCATTATCTCATTCAGGCTATGGCACAGGTGCCGCTGGCCCCTGTTAGCCAGATTTAGAGGGAGAATCAGGAGCAAAATGCACAACAGAATAGTTTAGAAAACTCTTAGTCCTAATGGAGTCACACGAGAGGCTGGGAAGAAAGGAGGTGTGGTTGCTGAAGAGATAACACCATTCAAAAGAAGCAAGTTCTTGGTATAGAAATGAGAAGAAAGATGCCTTGAAGACACCCAGAAAGTATCAAGACACTATTCACCACAGGCTCCAGGGTGCAAAACTGTGAACACTTCATCTGAGAAGAGATTTCCTTGGATCTTTGATCCCATGTCAAGAAGAGCCTCCTGAGGAAATGGTTCCATAGGATCATTTCCCTGGGCTCAGTCATGCAGGGCCTCAGACACCACTGTGGACTGTCCAAAGGAGCCTGGTTACTGCTTCCACTGACAACAAACCTTGGTGCCTCCCATGTGGTTTGTTTTTACTGCCATACAGAATACAATATCTGGGGTATGGGGAGGTTTCCACCAAGATTTCAGTAAGCAGTCTTGGAAGCCTGAGAAGATAATGGGCAAAGCTGTGCAAATGAAGCTAAAGGTGCAGGGGAAATCTCAAGAAATTGTAGACGCCAGGCATGCGGAAAGTCCACAGAGATTAAAAACAAAAAAACAAACAAACAAACAAACAAACAAAAACCCAGATAGGTGAATGGAGCCACCCTAGGACAGAAGCTGTGTGAAATCTAAACAGAAAGGCTGTAGAGCTGGGCTACTGATGCCTGCATCGCTGTGGTTCTGTTTTAGACATGCAGCATGGAGCTAAATGACTTAATGTTTGCCCTGCTAAGTTTTGGTCTTCTTTTGTTTTGATTCTTCTCTTGCTTCTACTTGGTCCTTTTATAATGGACATATTAGCCTGTGCCATTGTACCATGGACTTAGTATGTGTAATTTGTTTTTATCTGTGCAGGGGTTCTCAGCTAAGAGTTTCTGAAGAATTTTGACATGGCCTCTTTAGCAATGGTGGAACTGTTGAGACTTTGAGGAAGGAATTACTCTGTTTCAGTTGTTCCTGGGATGTTTGTATTATGTTAGGCAGAATTATGCCTCTATGTTTGTTGGGAGATGGAGGATGATTTCAGGAAATGTGTTTGGGTGTCAAGTTAACTGGGGAGAAACATGGTAGTTAGGTTCAATCATGTCACCATGATTATTCTGGGAACTCCCTAGGTTGTTAGTAAAGCACACTTATGGTTTGGTCTGGGTGTGTCATGGAGGCATGACTTTGGGTAGTACGTACAGTGCCTCTAATCAGTACTGTTCAGCCACTCTGCTTTCCAGCTGCCAATAATGAAGCATCTGTGCGCTGCTATGTTCTTTGGCTATGAGACTTTCAGTTGGATCCGGGTAACTGTGGACTGGATGCCCAAAACTGTGAGCCAAGCTAGAGCACTTCTCTTTTAAATTATGGGTGTCAGGTGTTGTATCTGCACAGTAAGAAAATGGACTAATATAGGAAAGTTATGATCATAAAATTTCTAGTTTCTGTACTCCTTGAGAAAAGAAATAGATATAGAAAAAAAAAGTAGCTGAAGAGAAATCCCCATTTCTAAGTCTAGGTTTCCTAACCGAATTTTGATACTTTGGAAAAGTCATTTATTCTGTAAAAATGTTAAATCCTCTCATGTCTTATATGAAAACAGTGAAACTAAGATCTATGGCTTAATCTTAGCTTCAGTTGTCTGAAAGTTGAAGCCTGATTAAAAGGTTAATTGCTGATGTTTTATTTGGGAAAGATGATAGTATAGCATTGAGAATACAGAAACAGATATACCAGTGATGGAAGATAAATTGTACAACAGGATGTAGAACTAATCTGGCCATAGGGCACAGTGAGCTCCAAACAGATATAGTCACTCGGTAGGAACATCAGCTCAGCCTCACAGGATGCTTTCACACAAGCAATACAGTCTTCTGCATTGATCATAATGTAAGCGAGGCAGAGGAAATTCATTTGTTGGCTCTAACCTCTGTCTTCTCTGCAGTTGGTCACAGTTTTTCCACAGGGCAGGGAACTCCCTTTGACAGGCTCTCCCAGTCTTCATGTCCCTTTGCATGGCATCTCATTGCATCCTGGAGATAAGAAGTAGTGGGTGTTTAGATAATAGTTCTGAGATGAAGCAAGTGGGGAGGCAGAACTTTCCAGGTGTGCAGAGTGTTTTTGCCACTGTGATCAAGTCAGAGGGAAGTGGCCAGGGACCCAGGAATCTGAGGTAGACTATGAAAGGTGCTTCTGAAATGAAATATGCAGTTTATACTTGTCCACTTCTTTGAATAGTGGTGGCCACTGGGAGAGAGCTTGCTGCTGCAGAATTCTAGGTGAAAATTCTGAAACAATAAGCCCCATGTATCAGATATCTACACTATCAGTATGAATCTGGGAAACAAAGCTACTACCAGGGTTCATTTGTATACTGTACCCAGGTATCTAATGATCTTTCATGAATAGAATAGTAGCTATTAGCAGGGGAATTGAGGCTTTCATTACTTTTAGAAATCTTTGCCCCCTACTGTTGATATTGTACTCTTCCAAAAGGGTTGTGCCAATGTATGTTTCATCTTAAAAGATGCTACAGCCTGACAATAGTACCCACCTGTAGGTTGTGAGTCCTATATTTCTACTTTTTAAGACTGGAAAGGTGTTCGTCACTGCCTCAACCATAGGACTGCAGATGACATTACTTGTTTCCTAAGCCCAGGTATTAAGGTGAAATCAGTCTTCCTTGGTGCTCCCACTTTGGCTATGCAACTTCAAATATTGAGCCAGCACGTCCGAAGTCCAGCTCCTGAGAAGCTGCTGACTAGAGACTATGTAGAGGTTGCAGAGCCGTGAGGTAACTGAAGAGCTGCAGCTGTTTCAGCCACAGCTGCTCCAAGTCTTTCGGGCCACGCACTAGACAGCTGTGGAAAGAGGGCTGAGATGCGTGCAGCCCGCCACCGCATGACTCAGCACACGCAAGCACTCAGTCCGCTGAACTGTGCTGAATTCCAAGCCCATAGAATAGGTAAGAAGCCGTGCATGATTATTATTGTTTGGGGGATAATTTATTTGCAGTCACAAAACTGGAATACCTGTGAAACTACAAGTGCTTTGACTACAAAGCTTCCTGTACATTGTCTTCATTTTTTGTCCGATTTTTAAAATTTTGTTATCACTACATGTTTGTAGTATATAGTGTTGAGAATCCTTGTAGAGAACTCATAACATATGTTAATACTATTCCCTTCTCTCATAACATATGTAAATCCTATTCCCTTCTCTTCACCCTCCTTTTGATCTCTTGACGCCTTCTTTGAGGATGGTCTGTCGCCCTACTTCATATTATTTAATTTATTTTGCTTTATCTATGTTTCGCATTTCTCATATAAGAGAAAGCACACAGTATATAAGCTTGCGTATCTGATTCATTTCAATTACAGTATGATCTCAGCATACATCCATTTTCTCACAAATGACTCAATTCTCTCCTGTGTGTCAGAAAATTACCCCGTTTTCTATAGGTACAATGATTTCTTTATGAATTCATTTGTTGATGAACACATAAGCTGCTTTTGATATTCAGGTATTATGAATTGTGTTGGTGAAAATATGGGTATGCATGTAGCATTGCCATATGATGTCTTTAAACTCTTTTGAGCAAACATCTAAAAGAGAAATAACATCTCAAATGGAATTTCTAGTTTTAGTATTTTGAGGAATCTCCACACTGATTTGCATAGGGTTTTTATTAATTTCCATTCCTGTCAACAATGTATAGAATCCCTTCCACACACAGTCTCACCAGCATTTGTTACTATTTTGGCTTTTTGACGATGCCCATTCTTCCTGAGGTAAAATGGCATCTCACTATTATTACATTTCTCTAACGGTCAGTGATGTTGACCTTTTACTGATATTATTGTATTTATTGGCCTGTTTTCTTCTGAAAATGTCTGTATGTTTTACTTGTTCATTTTCAAACTGAGTTTTTATTTTGGGAAGTCTTTTTTAATTTTTATATAGCCTAGGTATTAATCTTTTATCTAAAGCATAACGGACAGAATTGTTTTTCTCATTCTGTGGGTTGTCTTTTTACACTGTTGGTTGTTTCGTTTTCTGTGTTGCTTTTTAATTTGATAAGCCTCTATTTGTTGATTCTTTTTTTTTTTCTTTGAGACAGGGTCTCGCTTTATAGTTCAGGCTGGCCCTGAGCTCACTACGCTCACTATGTAGCCCAGGCAAGCCTGGAACTCAGCAATCCTCCTGTCTCTGCCACCCGAGTGTTGGGATGACAGGCATGAGCCACCACGCCCGGCACTGTGGTATGTGGTATTGATGGCTGGTGGGCCTGAGCCACCACGCCCAGCATTGTATGTGGTTACCAGAGATCGAACTCAGGACCTTGCACTTGTGAGGCAGGCACCGGAACCACTGAGCTAACTCTCTGACCCTATTTGTTGATTCTTGATGCTCTTTTCTGTGGAACTGGTTTATCATTCAAAAAGTCTTGCCTATGCTATGAATTCAACAGTTTTACCTATTTTGTCTTTAAGTGGCTTGTCTTTTCATTTACTACAGAGCTCTTTAATATGTCTTTATTTTAGGTTAGTACACAGCAAGAAATATAGGTCTTTTGCATGTGGATAGCCATTTTTTTTCCAGCACCATTTATTAAAAAGGCCATCTTCTCTCCATGGTATGTTTTTTTATCCCTTTGTTAAAGTTTAGGCCACTGCACATGCAGGGGCTTGTTTCTACATCCTCTGACCTCCTTTATTCATCTGCATGTCTGTTTCTGTGCCTGAACTATGTCATTTTTATCACTTTAGCTTTGTAATATAACTTCAAATTCAGGATTGTGATGCTTCTTGCTTTATTCTTGTTATTCAGGATTGCTTTTACCATTCAGAATCTTTCCTGATTCCTTATAAATTTTAGGATTGTTTTCTCCAGTTGTGAGATGAATGTTGCTGATATTTTGATTGGAACTTCATTACATCTGTAAATCTCATTGTATGGTCATTTTGGTTAGGCTGATTCTGCCTGTCCAGGAGCAGAAGATATTCCCCTATTATCTGATGGCCTCTTGAATCTCCTTTTTCATAGTATTCTGGTATTTATTATAGAGGACTTCACTTCCTTAGTTAGGTTAATTACTAAGTACTTAATTAGGCCACTGTGAATAGTACTTCTTTTCACCAATTTCTCTCTCAGTCAGTCTATTATCATTGTACAGGAGTGCTATTGACTTTTGTGTGTTGATTTCATATCTTTTCATAAAGTAATTAAAAACAAAGTGCATGGCTGCCACAGATATATATTGGGACAGGAATTTGGTTGCCATATTTTCAGAAGCAAATGACAAGCCAGGGGAAAATTACAGGGCTGTGACAGTACTGCTGTTAAGAGAAAGGGCAGAGGAGTGAGAGATGTTCAGCCAGTTTAAGGAAGAAAAGAAAACTATTTTTTCAATAATTAAAGAGGAGGTGTTTAGTTCTAGAGGGCCCTGGTGTAGAATAAGAACCAAAAGAGATTAAAATCCCTCTAAGGAGCAGTATTTTCTAAACATGTTAGTTAGTGGGGTACAGAGTCTTGGTGTTGAAAAATGGTGACTAGAGCAGTAACTAGGGATGACTATGGCTGAATTCCTACCATAGACCAAGAAACCTTGGATTTCACAAAATACAGAGAATTTTCTGCTGTTCATATTCAAATATAGAATGTTGACGAAAAATGCCTTGCACTAGAAGGCATGACGCGGTTTGAGTCTGGCCACGTAGAAAACTATAATTGCTCTCATAGGTTTGTCTGACCAGAAATGGTCACACAAAAGATGACTCACTCATTTCTACATTTTAGGTTCTTCTTTTGTAGAAATGAACCAGCTTAGCATATATGGTGATTATAAAGATTAGCTGGAGATAAGCACATACATTTTGAGGGCCTGGCTCATGTTAGATTTTCTCACAAATTTTAGCCCTTGTGATTGATTTTGTTTTTGTTGTTACTGTTATGCACACATGTGTTCTGCTTTATAACCATTAGGTTAATAATAGTAATACCATTTTAAAAATTAAGACATCCCCTTAAATTTTATTGTGTTTATATTTTTATGTGCCATTTAAAAATAAAGAAGACATCAGAAACTTAAGTGAAATAAATTGCTTGAGTTCCCATAGTTGGCAAGATGTGGAGACAGATGTCAAGCCAATGTCATGTTCCGACTAAAACTTCTTCAGTGTTGCACCCTCTGTGGTTTCAGAGCCATTTTCTTATTTTCTCAGGCATTTGCCATGAAAATAACCCTGTGGTATCATTTTGATGTTTAATCACTTGGGTTCCAACAGAAGCATTAGTGCGGCTTTGTGTCTCATGTGTGTGCGCATGCACACACACACACGCACGCACACAGTGATTAGAGTGGAAACTGTAAGCATCACGGGGACTCTATTATTTGAAACATCATTTACTGATGGCTCCAGCAAAGCTTTTGATAATGCCAAACTGTGTGGCTCAATGAAATCCATGTATAGAATCCTATCTAGCTGCAGAAAGATTGCATCAGAGAAGGCTGAACGGTTCAATTGCTGCTATTCTAAAGCCAGGATTCTGGGGAGGGCATTAGTATTCACAAACATCAAAAGAGTTGCTAGAATGGAAATTGACCCTGTCTTGTAATATAAACAGGTCAGCTGTTCAAGAGTTCTCAAAGACATTTATGATGTAATATCCTATATGGCGTACTCACAGGCTAATCTGTTTTAAGCTTCTCCTCTGGCATTTCTTTTTCCCAGGAATGAAATAAAAGGGAAAGTGAATAAAGACAAAGAAGAGAGCTCATCCCTTTGGCCACTTAAGAAATGGCCTATTGTTCAGCCTCCATAGGGATATGGCAATGCTGGTAAATTCAATATTTACATCACCGGGACTGTTTTCTTAAAGATGGTCTTTTCATGTGAGATGTTATCATCCTTGATTTATGATCCATGCAACTCTGCCAACATTTTTTCTAAAGTTTTCATTGTTCCTACATATCCATAGCACCAAGAAAAGAGCTAAAACTGATTAAGTAGCTGCAGGTGCAGGAGACATTTTTAAATAAAAACACAAATGGAAATCAGAATTCTATCCAGCAGGATGTTAACAATAATAACGTATACTGGGGTGCCCTGCAATGTTGACTCTGTGGTGTCTCTAAAAGCAGTGGCTTATGGCGCATTTACCACCCAACGACGTACATGTTTCAGTGGCACGAATTCCCAGTCAGAGGATCCCTTGTAGGAAGACAGGCTCAAGCAGTTCATCTGGATGTAAAATATAAGTCAGGGCTGAAATTATACACGGTGTTATCTTTTCTCTTGCAGACTTCACAAGTTCCTGGACACTTCTCCCTCTAATCTATCCTATAATGATATTGATGAGTATAAAAATTAAGAATGAAGAATTAATTTACACTGAAAAACATAAAATCACAGTTTCCTCCAAAGTGATGTTTTAAAAAATTAAAGGTGAAAAGCTGCCAAGAAATTTCAGTTGACAAAAATGCATTTATCTTATTTCTACAAAGGAATAACACTGGTCAGGTAGCTGTATCGTATGTGTGTTTTATGTAGACCAATCTTCTTTGGGACATACTTATCTTTAAGACTGAGACTAAATGTTGTATATCAATCTGAAATGGGTGAAGAGTTCCATGATTCCAAGTCAAATCAGAAAGCTTGTGAAATTTCTTTACAGTAGGAGAGTTTTTAATTGAACCATCATAGTCTACTCTATAGATCTCTATCTCTCCCCGAAAATATTTACATTATAATGTATGGTATATAAACACGTTGACACCTTTGGAAATTCTCTCAATATATTGTTATTTTTAAAAAATCAGGTGGAAATAAAATAGTGCTTTACTAATAGGATTTTCTAATTTATGACTTTTGCATATGTAAGGTATGGCCTATATCAGCAAGCATATCCTTCCAAATGAGCTATCCACCAACATTCTGGGATATTGGCAGGAATTTTCTGTAGCCAATGAGTCATGTATCTACCTCCCTTTCTCTGAAATCCTAGGTGCCCACTTAGCACCTGGACATTCAGGGCTTCTTACCTTAGCCTGATATAAACCAATTGTATCATCCCTAGTTGTGCACATTTTTTTCAGCTCCGTTTTTTTTTTTCAGAAAAGAAGGAGAACAATAAAAATGGAGCTACTCAGTTGGAGAAAATAAATCCAGCATCAAGGCTCTGCTGTTTCTTTTCAGTCCTTGTCTACTTACCTAATTTGATTATGGGGTTTTCATCTGCTAATCTGTAAGTTTGATATAGTTCTGAATATTAAATGAAATAATATACGAGTTGGTTAGTAGAGTGTCTTTACAAAAGGTTTTACTCAATAAGTTTTTCCTGTAGTACACAAAAAAGGATATTTTATGAATTACAACATAGTTTTACTTTTCTGACATGGATTATTTGCTTTTTTTTTTTTTTGAGACAGGGTCTCGCTTTGTAGTTCAGGCTGGCCCTGAGCTCACTATGTAGCCCAGGCAAGCCTCGAACTCAGCAATCATCCTGTCTCTGCCTCCCGAGTGCTGGGAATACAGGCGTGAGCCACCACGCCCTGCACTGTGGTATGTGGTATTGATTGCTGGTGGGTGTGAGTCACCACGCCCAGCATTCTATGTGGTTACCGGGATCGAACTCAGGACCTTGCACTTGCGAGGCAGGTGCGGAACCACTGAGCTAAATTTCCGGCCCGGATTATTTGCATTTTTAAAACAACTTTTATTGAATTAAATGATTAAAATATTGATAATGGAATTTACAAAATGGAGAAGACTAGTCTGAGATATATTTTTAAGTAGGCAGACTTTTTGGGTCCACTAAATCACTGTATAATGATACCTAGTCCATCGTGGGTCTCTGTTATTGTAGAAGAAGAAGATCATAAAAATTGCAATAAATAGTACCTCTCATACGCTCAATGATCTTGATTTTAGGAAATTAAAGATCATTATTATTTGATTTAATTTAATTAACACGACCTATCACCTTAGAGTCCCCTGGCTTCTCTAAAGAGAATATGAATATGATAATTAAATTAAGTCTCAGCTAATAAAGATTTCATCAGAAAAGAAAATGGAAAAAATTATCTGATTGAAACTCCCAAGTCAATTATACGCCTTGGGTGTTTCATGAAAATTCAGTTAAATTCACCTGGGCTGAAATGAAGGTGGGGGGCTACATAACAAATGATAGTAATTTATTGATCTACCCATTTGTTCCTCCTATATTTATCAAGCCTCCTCTTTGTGGTGAGCACTGTGAAGGATGTTTCATGACAAATACAAGAATGAATCAAATGCATTTCCTCTTCCTTCCTCACTAACTGCAAATAAGACATAATCCCAGGTGAATATAATCCACAGGAATTAGTATGTGAAAAAATATATCAGTTTTATCTTCAAATATGAGGAAAGTATTTTGATAGATAATGCTTCTTCTAGGTTTTGAAATGAAGATGTTTCAACAAAATAGCTCAACAGTTTTTCATATGTACCATATGCCAAAAACTCTTGTATTAGAGATAATAGTTTCAGAAAAAGTGTAATTGTGTAACCATTCTATTACTTTCTAGATACTCAACTCTTTCTAGATATTCAACTCTAATAAAAGTCATTTAATCTCATACTGAATTTCCTCAATGCATATGAATTCAGCTTTTATTTCCTCAGTAAATACTAAGTGATGTAATAATAATAATTATTATAAAGTTATTGTGATACTGTTCCAATGAATTCTCTTTCATACTTTCTCTACTTCTTCCTATTTTTGACTGTCATTTTCAACCTCTTTCAGAAAAGTGTTATCAATAAAGTCTAAGGAAAAACTTTGATAGCTGTTTAGCACTCCTGAGAAATTATAAATCGTTCTTTTGTGTTCTACTTATAGTTTCTATTAGAGTGTACTATTTAATCTCTGAGTAAACCAAATTCTAGAATATTGCTAAATTGTGCCCAGAGCTTTGCTGTTTCATATGTTCATCCATCACTGAGGAAAAGGTTTTGTCTTTCCTTGGATTAATATCATTTTTTTAGTATTTTTAATATCTAAAATTCAGCTGAAATATCACTTCCTTTGATAAATCCAACTTGCTTCTCTCACCTCATTATTTCTCTTTAAATACAATTTAATCATGTAAGACAGCACACAAAAACATTGTTACCTTTCATCTTTTGATAAGTCAAATCTAAATATTTTAGTTCAACTATCAAAATTCATCAAAATGTGACAGTGATCAAGTTTACTAGTACAAACTGTGTAATCCTTTAGATTTGTATTAGTAAATTTCTCATCCCTGGGAGAAAAGAAAATAAATATCTAATTTAAAGAAATGTTATTTTGGCTTCTGATTTTAGTGGGTTCAGTCCATGGTATATTGGCTCTAAGGCAGAAATAGAATATGGAGGACATAGTGAAGGAAAGCTTCTAAATTCCTGGAAACTAGGAAGCAAAGAGAAAAAAATGCATCAGCCCATGACATGAATATATCCTACCAATTATGTTCCCATGATCTACCTTCTCCAAGCAGACCCCACCTCCTAACAGTATATTCTACTATGAACTCATCAATGGATTATTCTGCCAATAAGCATAGTGTGTAACATGATTTAATCAATATCCAAAGGCCTTCTTCTGAACTCTTGTGACTTTGTGGACAGTTAACGTTAAGACATAACCTTAAAAAAATCTCCTTTACCAATCAGGTCATCCACATAATTTCCTGGGCATATTATGAATTTTTATGCCTTTCTTAGGATATATTTTCTACAAGGAACATCCTTCTACATTACTGTAAAATCTTAGGTTTCTTCTGAAGACAAGCTCTGAAAGAAAACTTCTGGATTACCACAGCAATAATTAATGTATTTGTCCTTTAACTCACCTCAGAATTTTGTGCATGCTATAAAATAACAGTATACAATATCTGGATTCACAGAATGAGCTATGTTCTTATCTTGCTCAAAGAGCATGATCTACCAAGGCACAATGACTCATATCTGTAATCTTAACACTCCAATAGGCTAAGGCAGGAGGATTGCATGTTCAATCCCAGCCTAGGCAATTTAGGGATTTAGTGAGAATTTATCTCATAAAACAACAAAAAAATAAATTAAACCTGTGTGGGGCTGTATCTCAATAAAGAGATACTGGCTTCAATAACTCCTTACCCCCCCCATGAATTACTTAATCAAAAAGTAATTTTCATTTAACACTAAATGCTTATTTGGATCACAGTGCATAACCCTTAGTAGAGATTATGTTTACTGAATGGCTGATGGAATGCAGAACACTGTTCCAGGGACAGACCAGTGACTTTTTTTTTTTTTTTTTTTTTTTGAGACAGGGTCTTGCTTTGTAGTTCAGGCTGGCTCTGAGCTCACTATGTAGTCCAGGCAAGCCTCGAACTCAGCAATCCTCCTGCCTCTGCCTCCCGAGTGCTGGGATTACAGGCGTGAGCCACCACGCCCAGCAGACCAGTGACTCTTGCTGCAGTGTGGCCTTTGTTTCATTCAGGGAATGGCTTGCTGAGAATTTTAAGGGGTCTTGAGCTTTATTTTGGTGTTACTAGCCTCTGTTAGGATTCTTAAATAAGTAGCTCTACTTACTATAAAGTTCAAAATGAGAAATATCAGGGGATCCAAGGTGTAGGTGACACCAGTAGAGTGGACTGCTCCTCCAGGACGGTGTGTACCGGAAAGACTTCAGTCCTGGAGCAGGTTCTTGAGAGCTGGCACAGTGCCCAAGCTTCGGTTCCACTCTGCAGGCTCAATTGTTACCTTTGTTGAGAACTCAGTGGTAAGGAACTCTTGTCACCAGTCCTGGCATATTTTGATTTCTCAGTAAAAATTAGGGTGATTTCCCTTTTGTTTTCCTCCCTCAGTTTAGTATCAATTAATATAACATATAGTTAAAGAATCCCCCTCCCCAATCAAATCTTGAAACTCAGTCACATGAGCTGATGCTGTAGCCCTGAGTCCTCTCCATGTGTCCATGTGCCCTCTTCCATAATGGTGGAATGGAAGAGGATGGGGTCAGAGGAACAGTGATACTGATGAAACAGTGAACTGACAAACTACATATCTAAATCAAAATATGTTCTGTCATGCTTACATTAAATTTCAGGTAGGGAGTAAAGTTCATTATTTTTTCCAAATAGTGAGTTTCCCGTTAATGATGGCATTCAAATTAAGGTTAGATATTTCTTTTGCAAAAGTAACATAGAATTTAATATTTGCTTTTCCTTCCACTGTGGGGTTCTGTATCTTCATGAAAAGCCGAACGTCCGCAACTCCATTCATCATGGTTCCGCAGGTGTGGTGAGGCCTGCTGGGCTCAGGGTGGTGTCCTGGAGCTGCCCGCCAGCACTTAAGTCTTTGCCTAGAATGCCTGTGGGGATTTAGTTTAATGAAGCCAATTAAAATGTTAAAACCCACTTACCTTCTTATTTGATAATTTTTTTCCTTTTCCTACTGAATAGGGAAAAAGACTGAGCATTTTAGATGCAGAAAAAGATCCTAAGAAAAAATTAACAGCCTTTGTCTTCTTTCCTCCCTTGCAGGTGTTGGCTTTTGAGGGCATGAGATAAAGGATAAAGGGGAGGCTCTGGGTGAAGAGACGGAGTGGAGGCTGCAATAATCTTAGTATCCTCTACAGTTTAATTTCTGAAGGTCTCCCCTCTGATGTGATTACCGGAAAGGAAACACAGGAGGACTAGAGGTAATTGAAGAGAGAGAGCAGTTGTGTTTTTCAAAATAGAATTTGCTCATAATCCTGAAACAATTTGGAAATTGATGGAATAAGACGATAAAAAAAGGACTCTCACTATAAAGAGGAGGTTTAAATATGTTGTTTGTAAAAACTAAAGACTTTTGGTCCTATAGTAGAGGGTTCTCTCTCTCTCTCTAGCTTTCAATTTTATCTGATCTGATCCTGTGACATTCCTAGACCTATTCCTCATGGCCAGTGTCATGGAAGGAATGGTTTTCTGCGTAAATAGCTCAGGAGCTAACTCTGGCCAGTCCCAAGAGGGCAGGGAAAGCCACCTTCAGAAACAGTACCTGCTCGTCATGACATGTCGGTGTAAATGTGGAATGTCTCAGTCTCTTATTCAAATGTAAGTGATCATACTTTTAAGATACAGCAGTTAGAAGGCTGTGAGTAATGAAGCTTATGTATCGATCACTGAGGGAAGTAAAATAAATAACATACTTAAAAGCAACAACTTTACTGAAATATAATTCACATATGATTAAATGTATACTTTTAGTGTAAATATCTGTAGGTCTTTCATATCCACAAAGTTATGGAACCGGAACTATTATTCAATTTTATAATATTTCCTGCATTCTCAAGAGAGGTGTGTACCCATTAGTCGTCACTCCCCATTACCTCAGCTTCTAGAAAATATGAATCTAATTCTATCTCTACCCATTTTGGTATTCTGGAGATTTTGTATAAGCATAATCATACAATATCTGCCCTTTTGTATCTGGCTTCCTTCTGTTGACATAATGTTTTCAATGTTTGTCAAGTTGTAGTATGTGTGGTACCTGTCTCCTCTCTATGGTTGAATAACATGTATTGTGTGGATATACCAAACTATCTTATTTATTCATTATTGACAAACATTTGGCATTTCTACTTTTACTGTTTATGAATAGTGCTTCAATAAACATCTTTGTGCAAGATTTTTGTACATATATATTTTAAATTTTCTTGGCCCAGGATGAAATGACAGGTCATATCATTACTCTGCATTTAAACATTAAGGACTTACTTGCCAAACTCTTTTCCAAAATTCTTGTTTCACTTTGCATAAATAATGCCCTTGTAACTTGACTGAAATGTGAATGCAAATATGCTTGCATATATTTAAAGTGTATAGTTTCAATATCTGCATTTTCACATTAATTAGGACATTATATTTTATAACAAAGACAATGGAAAAACTAACTTTCAGTCAACAGATGAATGAATAAAAAAGGTGTATTAGATGTATATATGCATAGTAAAATATTACTCAGAAGGATATTCTGGCATTTTTCACAACACTAATCAACCTGGAAGACATTATGTCAAGTGAAATAAGCCGGACACAGAAAGACAAGTAACATATGGTCTTACTTACATGTGGAATCTAAAGACTGAACTCAGAAACAGGGAATAGAAAGGTGGTGATCAGGGGTGGAGAAGGGGGGAAAATATGTAGGGAAATGATATCTTCTTAATTCCCAGTGTAGCTAAAGGAATTTTGTCTTGGAGACCATGTCATCTCTACAGCTGTAGTTTAAAGCAACAATGAAGAGGAAAGGTGAGACAGTGCTTTGGGCTGTTGCATCCACTATGTCTTGATATTATTTACACAATCCCTTCTCCATGGGAAGTTACTGTTTCCTATTTTGTTCTGGGATGACCTAGCCTCAATATAACAAAAGCATACAATAGCCACACATCTACTTTGTGCCATGCAGTGTGTTCCTGGAGAGAGTGAGAATAAATCTGGCATTAAACTACGGTTAGTGGTTTCACAGTTCTCTACAAATATCAAGACATATTTAAAAAGTGATAAAAAATACACTTCTTAAAAAATAGAATGTGTCCCAAAATATATCTCTTTTGATACTCTCAGTATTTAGAACTTGAAAATTTTTAGCTGCATGTAACTACTCAATTTTTGTAAGTGCTTGTTGCCTCTGGCTTACCTATAGGATACCTACAACATTACCCCAGCAACGACAACCAGAAGTATAACCAGACATTCAAAATATTCCCACAAGGGCTAAGTCACCTGCAATAGAGAATCACTGGTCTAGTGGTGAAAACATACATTTATGCAGAAGTTGTATTTCAGGCCTTTGGGGAGGTAACTTAATCTTCCTGTTTTTAATTCTTAAAAATGAAAATCTGTATAGGATTGTTGTAAGAATTAAATGACATTCAGAGCCAACTAGCAAAATGCCTGCCATGCATATGAGCTTGTTATCATATACCCAGTGCTGTACATTAAAGTATCTTCCAAGTCCTAGGTACTTGGAAGGTGCTGTTGAAAAAAAGTGAGCAAAACCAGCAGCATTCTGGTGATCACAACTTCTGTCCTGTAACTGCCCCTGAAAGCTACATTTTTGCAGTGATCACCTTGTCTTTCAAATTGGATGTGTTAACCTTCCATGCTTTTAAGTGTGCTCTTGCTTTAAACCAGTTATGTTCATGTTTTTTTTTTAAGATCGTGGGCCTTGGAGTCAATAGAAATGGAAGAGGAACTAAAGAACTGCAGCTTCAGTCTTCCAAATGCAGAAGTCAATTGTTACGTTACCCCAAGTGCTCTGTGTCTTTTAAAATAACTAATTAATTAATTATTTTTAGGCATCAGGGATTGGTCTCAGGACCTCATGCTGGCATGGATGGCCCTAGAACCACGGAGCTAAATCCTTTCCCCAGTTACAGTCATTTAATGTCTACGTTCATATTTATATCATAGAATAAATAGCAAGTAAGAACACGTTGCAAGAGCTTCAAGTTTGTTTGTGGAGTTAAACAATAAAAGAAATGAAAAGTGGATAGTTATATAAATTTGCTTGAATATTTGCTTTTCATTGTTTATTTTTGAAATTGGTATTTTATTAGTATATATTTGCAGTATATAATAATTCTATTCATTGTGGGGAATTGGTACATGTACATAACACATTTCCCTCTTCTTCCTCCCCTGTAACTCCTACGTTTGTCCCCTACGCTTCCAAAAAAGGTCTCTGTTTCCTATTATCTACCTTTTTTATTTCCTTATTTTTTTTGCATTGTGATTTTCTCATTTAAGAGTAGCAATGTGATACTTTAAGTTTGTGTGTCTGATTTATTTTACTTAGCGTTGTGTCTCAAGGTACATCTACTTTCCTACAAATGTCTCAAATTTATCTTTATGTCAAAATAATACCTTATTGTTTATAAATACAACATTTTCTTTATCTATGTGCTGAGAGACATACAGGCTGGTGGAATGATTTAGCTATTAGGAACTGTGGTGCTATATGCATTAATATGCATGTATCACTGTGATATGGTTTAATTCTTTGGGGAAGTTACCTAGAAAGGGAACAGATGGGTTGAATGGAATTTCTACTTGCAGTTTTTTTTTTTTTTTTTTTTTTTTGAGACAGGGTCTCGCTTTGTAGTTCAGGCTGGCTCTGAGCTCATTATGAGGCTCAGGCAAGCCTCGAACTCAGCAACCCTCCTGCCTCTGCCTCCCGAATGCTGGATTACAGGCGTGAGCCACCACGCCCAGCTAGTTGCAGGTTTTTTTAGGAATGTCCATACCAATTTCCATAGAGAGACTGTACTAGTCTACATTCCCTCCAACAATGTAGAATGGTTTCTTTTTACCTGCAGCCTCGATAGCATTTGTTATTATTTGATTATTTTCATGGTAGCTATTTATTCAAGAGTAACATGGAATCTCAGTGTTGTTTTAATTTGCATTTCCCTGATGATCATAAATAATCAACATTTTTTCACGTATTTATTGACCATTCATACTCCTTAGAAGTTTCTATTCATTTTAGTTGTGTTTTTTTTTTTGGTTGACTCTTTTATTTTGGGGGGACTAATTATTTTGAGTTCTTTATACATTCTAGGTATTTGTACTCTGTCTAAAGAGGAACTAGCAAGAATTTTTCCATCCTGTAAGTGGTCTCTTCACCTTGTTGGTTGTTTCCTTTGATCTACAGAAGCTTCTTAATCTGATAGAACCCCATTTGTTAATCTTTTATACTATTTATTGTGTAATTTGGGTTCTGTTCAGAAAGTTCTTGCCTATACCAATGTGTTGAATCATTTTACCTATTTTAACTGACAGCAGACTTAGTATTTCCATTTTAATATTAAGGCCTTTGATCCATTTTATTTTACTATATTAGGATAGTAGGTCTAGATTCAATCTTCTGTAGTAGGGGATAGTTAGTTTCCTCAGCACCATTTGTTAAAAAATTATTTTGCTTCCTCTGACAAACTCCACATTTTGGGCTGTGGGTGAATTGTTGACTCTTCTACATTCACTTCTCTTTTACACTTGTGCAATTCAGTGGGCTTTGGATCTTATTTTTAATATATTAGAGAAGGTGGCTTCTTTTTTTCTTCTTCTGATTTTTCCACTTCCGTTATACTTGACTTAAAAAAAAAAACTGGAAGAAGTTAAAAGAGATGAACAAGTAGGATTTTACAGAGTATAACTGTGCAAATGAATGGCTGCTCTGTTGGGTGCTTATGGAACAGACGCCTACTCATTCTCTCATTCACTGCTTGTTCATTTGCAGTTTACCAAATACATAGTCTTCTCTGTGTCCTTTTCCATCTTTCTGCTCTCCAGACACTTGGATTAGCCTTCTGAGTGTTCCACATTCCTCTTATCTCTGGGGGTCCTCCATCCTTCCTCATCCTTGGATATGTCATTCTAGTTGAGTCTTGTTCATTGTTGAGACCATAGTATACATTTAGTGCACTTTAACTCTGTCCATACAGAGGACCTGGCAACCCTGTGCACCTGAAGTATCTGAACTACTTAATAGATTAATACTCACCGGTCCCACTAATTTGTAAGCCTTTTGGGGTGGTGGTTGTGCCCATAATTCTCAGGAGAGTACCAAGCACCTAATAGCACTGGTAAATGTGTTTAGATGACATGCCTGCTGACTGACTGAATGAGCGACTGAACGTGAGCTAGGGTGTGTTCAATTTGCTTTTCACTTCTCTTTGGTGTTTGAAAATGTTCTGCGTTGCTAGTGACTCCTGTCCCAGGAGTCATGAACACTTGACCCACTGGCTGTCACAGCTGATGAGGAAGCATTGCCTGAGCATAGGAGTAACAGTGAGCTACAACTTAAAGAAGAC
>PVIC010036695.1:0-18435 GCA_004025085.1 Thryonomys swinderianus
TCAGGCTGGCCCTGAGCTCACTATGGTGCCCAGGCAAGCCGCTGCGAACTCAGCAATCCTCCCGTCTCTGCCTCCCGAGTGCTGGGATTACAGGCGTGAGCCACCACGCCCAGCATTATATGTGGTAACCGGGGATCGAACTCAGGTCCTTACGCTTGCGAGGCAGGCGCCAGAACCACTGAGCTAACCCTCCGGCCCTGTTTGTTTTTTTTTTTGAGACAGGGTCTCACTTTGTAGTTCAGGTTAGCTCTGAGCTCACTATGTAGCCTAGGCAAGCTTCAAACTCAGCAATCCTCCTGTCTCTGCCTCCTGAGTGCTGGGATGACAGGCGTGAGCCACCACGCTCGGCACTGTGGTATGTAGTATTGATTGCTGGTGGACGTGAATCTCCACGCCCAGCATTGTATGTGGTTACCGGGGATCGAACTCAGGACCTTGCGCTTGTGAGGCAGGCACCAGAACCACTGAGCTAACCCTCCGGCCCCACAGTGTTTGTTTTTTGAGACAGGGTCTTGCTATGTAGCCCAGGCTGGCCTTGGACTTACGATCCTCCTGCCTCTGCCTCCCACCATGCTACCACACCTGACAGCCAAACAGGAAAGTGCACAGGTGAATCCAACATTCCTCCCATTCTCAGTGAAGGGCATGGGCAGGCCCAGTTTGTTTTGAAATGTTTGTGCGAAATCACAGTGCTCAATACTGCCTCTGGGGAAGCCAACTAGGAGATGATTCAAGACAACTTGCTTCTCTACCACAGAGTCTGGCATAAAAAAGGCAGTAAATAAATAGTATGTTGCCTATAAAAAAAAGTATTCTCAAGTAAGACTTAGGAATATCCTTGTACATCCCAATTCATTATTTTGTCATAGTCTTGAATTCTTTGCTTTATGTGAGAAAGTTTACTCTTGAGGTAATCACAGCGTTCTTTTTTTTCCAGAAATGAAGGATCCTAGAAAAGAAGCAGAGCTATTATTTTAGCATCTGGCTTCCTCAGCAATGAAGACAAACATCCATCATCTCCCAGAAAACGGCCCCACACGTCAGAGTTCCCGTCAGCAGACCGGGTCACTGACCTCATCAGAACACAGCAAAGTGCTGCAGCTTCCTCTCCTTTGCTTCGGTGGCACTAGAGATTGAGCTCACACGTGCTAGACCAATGCTCTAGCACTGAGCTACCCCTCAAGACTCAACTTGTAAAATCTTACTGCATTTTTTGGTACCAGGAATCGAACTCAGGACCTTCTGCTTGCCAGGCAGGTGTGGTGCTGCTGAGCTACAACCCTGGCCCCTCCTTTTTAAATAGAATTAATTTTTTGAGGCTTGGCAAAATCAAATGGGCAATGGTAGTATATAAACAAGTAAATAGTAAGAATAGAAAAGATTAACCAAGGCAGTGGCAGCCTCGCACTGGCTGTGAGATGAAGTGAAAGCTGTGAAGATGTACAATGAGTTAAACATCTGGGGAATAATCATGAGTCAGACCTCGTCTCCCTCAAATAGGGCATGGGCAGAGCGGAAAGTCTTGGGCCGGGGATGTAGCTCAGCGGCACCATGTCTGCCTCACAAGCACAAGGTCTTGAGTTTGATCACTGGAGCCACAAAAAAGGAAAAGGAAAAGAAAAGAACAGAAACAAAGAAAGTACTGGGGCGTGGAACCAAAGGAGCAGTGGCCAGCCCCCACCAATTTCCCCTCTGTGCAGCATCTTAAGAAACACAAGGCATCACACTGCAGTGATCCTCGCTTACTCATGTTCACAGCAGTAGCTGAGTCTGGGAAGCAGCCCACAGGTGCATCCACAGAGGGACAGACGGACAAAGAACATGCGGTATTTACACACAGTGGAGTACTACTGTGCCACAAACAACAGTGAATCTGAGTCACCTGTGGGGAAGTGCATGCTCCTTGAGACCGTAATATTGAGTAAAATAAATCAGATGCACAAGGTGAAGTATCTCATGTTTTCTCTTATAAGAAAATGCAGGTATGTGGTGTGGGGATGTAATGAGGGGAAGGAATAAATATGATTCTGAAAGAAAATAAAAAAGCATGTATATAGGGGGTGGGGAGGTGTGGGTGGGGGGGGATATGGGTAAAAATGAGAATTGACTGTGTCATATATTGGTACAAACTCCCCAATGTTATGTGTGATTGTGAGATGTATGCAAATTGTACCAATAAAGAATGCGATTAAAAATTTAAAAAATTAGAAAAAAATTGCAGGTATGCACAATTTAGGAACAAATAAAACATCGATGACAGGAAATAAGGAGAGATTTAGTGAGATGGGAAGGAGGTCTAGGGCTGGGGAAGATGGAAGGGGAGAGGGGGGAGAAATAAAAAGGATCAAGATGAGAGGTGTGTGTTCCAATCCCCCACGGTGAATCTATTTTTACGTATTACGAACATATACTGTACCAATAAAAAGGGGAGGGAAGAAGCATCAGTGGGCTGCTCACATTGAGGGTGCCTTGTATGACCTCTAGGGCACGCCTGCGACCAGGAGCATGGAGACCCTTCTATGTGTTACGTGTTTGCAAGATGTACACCGCATGAGGTCCAATTCATGTCAGGAGCAGAGAAGAATAATGGTGACAACTAACAGTAACAACAGTTGGAACAATAGACTGTAGTAGATTGCGAGCATCCGTACTCTGTGCTTTGGGGCCACCGCTAAGTGGAGCTGGGGCTCCTGTGACCTCAGCTTGGTTCCCTCAACACTCAGACTGGTAACTGAGGGTTTTTGTTTTGTTTTGTTTTTGTTTTTGGAACCAGGGTCTCACTTTGTAGTTCAGGAAGGCCCCGAACTCGAGGTGATCCTCCTGTCTCTGCCTCCCTGGTTCTGGGATCACAGGTGTGTGCCACCACACCCAGCTCAGTCTGGTAACTGAGATAGCTGCTGTGACTGGCTGCGGATGCCAGGCTGTGGGCTGATCCACAGCAGGAACAGGACAGGGCAAGGGGTGTGAGATCTCATCACAGCACCCAGAAGGGCGCATGACTTGAAATCTAGGAATTCACCCATGTGTGGTGCCACACAGCTGCAATCCCAGCACTTGGGAGGCTGAGACAGGATGGCTTGGAGTTTGAGGTCAGCCAGGCTGTGCGCAGTGAGCTCAAGGCCAGCCTAAACCACATAGTGAGAGACTGTCTAAAAACAAATAACAACAATAATAAAAATAACTTACAACTTATTTATTTCTGGAACTTTCTATTGGATATTTTGAGACAGTGGTGAACTGTGGGTAAGTGACACTTTGAAAACAGAATCAAGGACAAGGAGGACAAGTGAGGCTCAGCTAAAAGAACCTGACATCTGGCACTGATCCCCATGTGCCTGACTACAAACACAATGCGAGGAAGAAAACTGTTTTACTCACGTTCTTCTTCTTTTTAAACTCTTCATGGATTCTGGAGATTCTCTCATGTTCCTAAAAATAATACATCATACATTTGAGTTAAAATGTTTGCATTTACTCAGATCATACCTCAAGACTGGGTATGTATTAGAAAGAAAACAATTTTTACTTAAAACCATAATAGAATATTCACATACAACATCTAACTAAACACATAACCCAGGGCCCACTACCTGCAGTCCCTGGGATCTGGGGCTGATGGATAGTGAGGCCAGATTCCTGTCTCAGGGCCATGGCTGCCAGCTGTGGGCCACAGCAAGCTACTCTCCCTAAGACAGCGCCCTGATCAGTCAAATGGGAATCATAACCGTAAGAACCTCAGAGGGTCGTGAGAAGGTTCACTTACAAGTAAAGTGCTGGTTACATAATAACCATAGCAGTTTTTTTCTTTTCTTTCTCCCTCCCTCCCTCCTTTTCTCTCTCTCTTTCTCTCTCTCTCTCTTTCTTTCTTTGGGTGTCTGTATGATATTAGGGATTGAACTCAGGGCCTTTGAACTGAGCTACCTCCCAAGCCTTCCCCATTTTGAGACAGGCTCTTCTTAAAGCACCCATGCTGGACTGAAACATTTTTGATCTTCCTGCCTCAGCCTCCCAGAGTATTGGGATTATAGCTATGTGTGCCCACCATGCTCAGCTCTTGAAGTAGCTATTAAAATCACTTATTATTCTCTTTGGAAAGTTCCTTTCAAGTAATTAGGTGTTGGGATTAAGAGGTCAGTCTCTGACTTTGAAAATAGCTAATGTAAGCTCCTTGTGATTTTACTCTGAGTTGTGCAGTAAATATTGTGTGTTAACAGGTTGAATCTTTGCAAATCGAAGATTAGAGCAATGCCCTCATGGTACCCAATGTAAACTGGACAGAGACAGCCAGAAAAGTTGGAAAAAAATAAAATGCAGCAATTTTTAGTCTAAAAGCTTCCTCTGAGAACATTTTCTGCCACTAACCTACATCCTTTTTTCAATGTTCTTTTCTTTTCTTTTTTTTGAGACAGGGTCTCGCTTTGTAGTTCAGGCTGGCCCTGAGCTCACTATAGAGCCCAGGCAAGCCGCCTTCAATGTTCTTTTCTTTCTTTCTTTCTTTCTTTTTTTTTTCCCTTTTTGAGACAGGGTCTCGCTTTGTAGTTCAGGCTGGCTCTGAGCTCACTATGTAGTCCAGGCAAGCCTTGAACTCAGCAATCCTCCTGCCTCTGCCTCCCGAGTGCTGGGATTACAGGCATGAGCCACCACGCCCGGCATTGTGGTATGCGGTATTGATTGCTGGTGGGCGTGAGTCTCCATGCCCAGCATTGTATGTGGTTACCGGGGATCGAACTCAGGACCTTGCGCTTGCGAGGCAGGCACCGGAACCACTGAGTTAACCCTCCGGCCCAATGTTCTTTTCTTTTTAAGACAGAGTCTTGCTATGTAACCCAGGCAGCCCTCAAACTCATGGTGATACTACCATGCTTCCCTGGGGCCCTGGTAGACCAGAACCGACCCTGCAGAGCACTGCCCATGGCAAAGTTCCGCTGTGGCCCTGAGAGGTTAATTTTGGGTATGGCCAACCCTCTACTTTACTATGTACTGGAGAGGATGCTGATGGCACCTGTGGGACTGCTACTTGGTTACTCGCCGCCTGTGTCACATTACAGGCCTGCAGAAATAACTGCCTCACGGTGCACCAACATGTCGTCAGCCCCTCAGCTCTGCTGGCCCAGGACCTGTTCACCTGCCAAGCTGCCTCCATGTAGGAGTTCATGCCATCCACACTGAGTCCACACCAAGTGCCCAAGCACAGACCTGGGGCCCTGCTCTGAGACAACGCATCACATTTGGGACCTCCATTTCCCTTCCAGCTGTGCCCATCTGGGTGCTGGGGCCTGGTTGCTCTTCCTACACCCCTCTTCTGGGGACTTGGTCACACTATGTTGCCCAGGCCGTCTTTGGGTAACCCTCCTGCCTCAGCCACCCAAGTGCTGGGATTAGAGGTGTATGGCTCCTCACTTTGCTAAATGGTAATCCTGACCAGTTATTATTTTGAAGATCTCAAATGTTTTCCTAGATAGCAGACAGTTGGTTCTGGATTTTTTAAGCCATCAGGTTTTCTGTCCTCTAAGCCTCAGGGCCCCTCTACTGAAGCCAGGGACAGACGCTAACCTGTCGGTTTTCTGAGTAGTGTGGCAACCTGCGCATCATGGCGTCCAGCTCATCCAACTTCCTCAAGACAGCCTGAACTTCCATGGATAGCTCCTTGTACTCTGAAAACTGGTCCTGGAACACGGCTTTGTAGCGCTCTCGTTCATCGTCTGTTTGAATCATAGGGTATTTTCTAAGGGAAAAGCACAAACCTAAGTTTCACCAGAACAAGTGGAACAGCTTAGCTTACTCTCTACGGCCGCAGCTGCCCTCGATTCACCCATCACCCCTGATACCCCTGACAGATGATCTTAGGAGCATTCATTGCGGACGAACAGCAGTATGAGAGCTCATGACACTGGATACTCACGCCACATAGTCGGGCATCATAATGGGTTTTGGGATGTGGCCCGGGGGAATAGGACTACTCAGTAGTTCTGGTTTCATTTTTGTTGTTCTCAATTCTTTGAAATTAACTTCTAGGTCTCTCTGTCTGTCACTAGTGGCCATTTCACACTGTAAAGAGGGAGAAAAAGAGGACGAATACATAAACAGGAGGAGACGAAAAGTACCTGCAGTTATTCTTCGGAGAGTGCAAAGGGAGAAGCAGAAGTAGCAACCAGCATCTGACCTGAGCATTGCACCTTTGCTCACTTGATGGGTTGGCTGACTTGTGGCACTGGGGATTGAACCCAGGGCACTCTATATAGCTCTATGTCCAGCCCTTCAAATTCTGAGGCTGGGTGTTGCTGGATTGCCCAAGCAAGCCCCCAACTTGCAATCCTCCTGCCTCACCTTCCCAGCTGGCTGGATTATAGGTGTGTACCACTGTGTCTGGAGAATTCCTTGTTTTATGGTCACAAACACGTACTGAGTGTTTTTGTAACAGCTAAGGGAAATGTAATAGGTAAAACACCCTCCAGTCTCAACTTTGTAGGTCACAGGTGGATGGTAAAATGCCAAATGAAAAGGCTTCATAGTTAAAAGATTTATACCTCAACTATATATAGGGTTTTTTTTTTGGGGGGGGACTTTGTAATTCAGGCTGTCCTTGAATTCAAAGTGACTCTTCTGCTTCAGCCTTCTAAATGCTGGGATTACAGGTGTGTGCTAAAAGTATGTTAAAATGTAGTTCAAAATAAGAAATTTAGAGGAAAAATGGAATGTCTATTTAAAAGGAATGAGAAAAACTAGAAGAATCCAATATAAGCAACCACTAGAAATAGGGAAGGGAAACAAGCTATAATGTTCTCACTTTCTAAAAAGCAAGTGAATTGGCTCCCCCTGCCTCAGCCTCCCATGCTGAGGTTACAGGTATGTGCCACCATACCTACCTTGTCTGTTGTGTGCAGTGCTAGGAACCAAACTTGGCTTCCTTCACTCAAGGCCAGGGCTCTGCCACTAAGTACACCCCAGCCCATCAGTAACGCGAGGGCATCTGTGCGTGTCATATCATGCGTGCCCTGCAGCCCCTGACACGCTGTGGACAGGAGTTCGAGATGAACAGGTCAGGCAGCCCCTCTCTGCTCAGGGTCCCACTTCAAAGCAGCAGCCCTGCTTGTCTGTTAACACCGTGAGGCTTCAAGGGGCCTTGGGCTGGGGGGACTGGAAGGGGGGGAGGGGAAGGGAAGTAAAATGCTGGAGATTTGACAGGCATAGGCAGCGATTCCTCAAGATAAGTGCAATTATTATGTACTCCAAACATACACTTAAGAGAAAAAGAAAGAAAGAAAGAAAGAAAGAAAGAAAGAAAGAAAGAAAGAAAGAAAGAAAGAAAGGAAGGAAGGAAGAAAGGAAGAAAGGAGGGAGGGAGAGAGGGAAGGAAGGAAGGGAAGGGAAGGGAAAGGAAAGGAAGAGAAAGGAAAGGAAGGAAAGAGAGAAAAAGAAAGAGGAAAGAAGGGAAGGAGAGAAGGAAGGAGGGAGGGAGGGAAAGAAAGGGGCAAACAAAACCTAAAACAGGACCTTGAAACCTTGCTCTGTCTTCTCTTCCTTGCCAGGCAGATGTTAAAGGCCTTGCCTGTGGACTTCCCCACCCAGAGGCTGGCTCTGAAGTCCTCTGAAGTTCGGCTTAGGGTGAGATCATAATAAACCACCACCCCCTGACTTTCCCCTGCGTGGCCAAGGCCTGGACTGCTGAGCAGCCGGAGCCAGAGGCTGGAGGGAGCCTGACGGAACCAGCCATGATCGGAGCCCAGAGCACAGGACAGGGAAGCAGCCTGTGTACATTCTGCTGTGCTCTTGGCTGCTTAGGATGCCTTCTTGTCTCATGAATGTCGAGAATGAATCATGGTTTAAACATTAGGGGACACTTTCCAGCCTTGGATGAGTGGATTTCTGTTTTCTGCTACCTTAACTTCTAAATATCTATGATTGCATGTGTGGCCCAGGAAGACGCTTGGGCACACATCAGTTCTCTGGATTTCAGTGACAGGCCCAGGTGCTGTCACAGTCCTAAGTCTGCCCAGGGGACTCGCTGGGACCAACAGCACGTAATCATCTTCCAGGTAACATTTTCCTTCCTGGCTGCCCCCTACTCTCAGATCTACCTTTGCTTTTTCTCCCAGGTGCCAGGCAGGTGCTCAACATGGAGCTGCACCTGCGGCCTCCCCAG
The DNA here is from genome assembly GCA_004025085.1 of Thryonomys swinderianus. Lineage (NCBI taxonomy): Eukaryota > Metazoa > Chordata > Mammalia > Rodentia > Thryonomyidae > Thryonomys > Thryonomys swinderianus. The sequence continues at coordinate 8,144 of PVIC010036695.1, forward strand.
GGTTCAGTTTTATGTCCTTCTCCCATTACCATTCAGCCTAGCCTCAAATTCATGGTGATCCTCCTGCCTCAGCCTCTCCAGGGCTGGGATTATAGGTGTACTCTACCACATTGAGTTTATACTGCCTAAAATGAGACACAGGTATTTATTGATTTCATTTCCTAAACTTAGATTTTCTTTGAATAGGCAATCTATACATGGAGTATATAATTCAAAAGGTTAGAAAGGGTACACAATGAAAAGTAATCTTTCCCTGTGTCACTAGGTGGCCAGTTCCCCTACTAAATGGTAACAACTATGCAGTATTGGTTTTAGGGCATCTAATTTGACAGTTTAAAAATATCTTCCTCACTTAACTTGCTCTAATTAGTGGTACCATGCTCTCTTCAGCAGCACATATACTGTCATTAAGAACAACCCCAGGGGGCCAGAGATTTAGCTCAGTGGTTCTAGTGCCTGCCTAGTAAACTCAAGGTCCCTAGTTCGATCCCCAGTAATCACATACAACAATACTGGGCGTGGTGACTCAGGCTAACAGCAATCAGTGCCCAGTGTGATAGCTCACACCTGTAATCCCAGCACTCAGGAGGCAGAGGCAGGAGGATTGCTGAGTTTGAGGCTTGCCTGGGCTACAGAGTGAGCTCAGGGCCAGCCTGAACTACAAGCAAGAGCCTATCTCAAAAAAAAAAAAAAAGAATCATGATGTATGTATATGTATTGATTCCCCATGATGAATGTAATCACTGTGCACTGCAAACATGGACTGATGAGCCCGGCATGGTGGCTCACACCTGTAATCCCAGCACTTGGGAGGCAGAGATAAGAGGACTGCTGAGTTCGAGGCTTGCCTGGGCTACATAGTCAGCTCAGAGCCAGCCTGAACTTCAAAAGTGAGACCCTGTCTCAAAAAAACAGAAAAGAAGTTAAAAAAAAAAATAAAAACAGGGACTGATGAAATAAAAACAGCCAGGGATGTAGCTTAGTGCTGCCACACCTATCTGGCCAGTGCAAGATCCTGAATTAAATACCCGATTGGAAAAGCTATAAAAAAACTATACCATTTGAAAAAAAAGAGGCTGGGGCTATGGGAAGTACTTGAGTGGAAGAGCCTTCTATTTTGCGAGGTTCTTTTAGTTTTGGCATCATTTCCTTTTTTCAATGCTAAGGATTAATCTAGGGCCTTCCCCATGTCAGGGAAGTCCTCCCTCACTGAAGTGCATCCCCATTCCTGTTCCATAGGGATTTTGAGGGCCGAAGATATAGCTCAGTGGCACCACATCTGCCTGGCAAATGAAAGGTCCTGAGTTCAATCCCTGGTACAGGAAAAACAACCCCCCTACCAAAAAAACCCACTATCCAAACTCGCAACCCATCAGAAAACTGGACGGGGTATGAACAGGCAGTTGATGGGGATGGAAATGTAAATATAACATACAAAAATATAAAAAAACCTCATTCTAGATTCAAAGAGAAATGCAGGCTATAATTACAGCACCTGCCACTTTTCAGGGTGAGATTGAAAGATGTCAACAAATGACCTCAGCCTGTGTCTGAGTGGGGCAGGGTTGTGGGGCTTCAGGGAACAAAGCCAGTTAAAACCTCTACCAGACAATCTGGTCTTCAGGCTAAAAACACACTCCTTTCTAATCCAGAAATTCAATTCTCAGAATTTATATTTGAAAGATATTTGTAACATATAGCAATGAAGTTGGATTAGTAGATAGTTCTAAGTTCAGTCCAGCCTCAAGTTACAACATATGAACAGCTTGGGTTAATTAAGGTGATGGAAGATTTATCTGCCTGATGATTTATAGCATGTACCCAAACATCCAGATCTCAGCTGTACTGACTTACAACCAACGTTGAGTTACAACTAGCCCTCGAGAACAAATCAAGTCATGGATCCGCTATATAAAGTTACTCATTGTAGCATTACTGCCTTCTTTCCAGTGCTGGGCATTGAATCCAGGGTCTTACACAGCTTAAACTATGGCCCTAATACTGTAGCAAGCGTTTTTAATAATGGAAGACTGGAAACAGTCTAAGTTAGTGACTAGGAGCCTTTTAGAACTTGAACAGTTGGCTGCAGTATGTGTGTCACAGGTTCAACATCACTGGCATATTTATAGTTAAATAAACTATGGCATATTCATGCAATGTGGTGCTATCCTGTTATAGAGAAAGAAGGCCAAAGTTCAATACAGATCAAAAGTGCCAAATGCTGTGGCACACACCTAAATCCCAGCACTCAGGAGGCTGAGGCAGGAGGATGGTGAGTCAAGGATAATCTGAGCTACAGTGAGTTCAAGGCCAGCTTGAACTTGAGACCCTTCTTAATAAAGGCTGGGATGTGGTTCAGTGTAAAGGTTCAAGCCCCACCTCCCCACACACAAAGGTGTAACATACGCTACACAGTAGCGTAGTAGTTGTAACACAATAAGCATTCATGTTTACAAATGTAAAGCATAAAAAACAGAATTTAAAGTTGTCTACAATAGGCACAAAGATGAGAAAGATTAAAAAGATTAGTAGGATTATAGTAACAGCAACTAACTGAATCTTCTTAGCCAATGGTGAGGTAGAAATTATCATCATTCTAACTTTACAGAGTAAGAAACAGAGGCATGGGAAGGTTAAGTAATTTGTCACACAACCAGTCAATTCAGGAACAGGAATTCCCAACACTATAAAATCTCATGTCTGAACAAAAGCAGGGGAGGACAGAAAAGAACAGCAAAGCGCTTTTAAGAGAAATTAAGAAAATGTAGGAGATATGCTTTCATTTATATTAATAGTTCAAAAACAGCAATTAGGAGGAGCTACAGATAAGACTCTCATTTGATTCTTTTAGTATAAGAAAAAGCTGAAAAGTCTTCATATGAATTCAATGTAAGTTATATTTTCATGAACAGATGATTCTACCATGTAGACAGATACAAGAGAAATGTACTTAACAAATCTAAAGACAAAGTGTAATGTGAAGTAAACTTCATTCTTACCATTTTCCTTTTTGATGCCAATGATGATTCCTGGATCTAGAACAGAAAGAGTTCAAATGATTCCTTGCGGTGTGAACTACTTTGCAAATCATCACAGCCATCTGTGCCCAACCCCACCCCACCCCAGCAGAGACCAGCCCAGCTCCCAGGGGCTCCTCTTAGGACAGAGGCTGCTCCTCCCCTTCAGCTGGGGTCTCCAGGCCCAGAGCTAGAGGGCAGCTACTGGGGTTCCATGGCAGTCAGGCACAGAGAGAATTAAGAGAAGGGGCACGTGGAGACCATTAGGTGAGCTGCCACAATTATCTAGAGGTTGTATTTATTCCTGGTTCCCATTAACTCAGGTGATTAGAGTTGAAACAGTCATCCTATAAAATTAATAGGAAAAAAGTCAAAGGTCATGGCCAGGCATGGTAGTGCATCCCAGTGATGATGCTTTAATCCCAGCACTTAGGAAGCAGAGGCAGGAGGACTGGTGTGAGTTGGAGGCCAGTGTGGACTACACAGTGAGTTCAAGGCCAGCCTGAACTACATAGCAAAACCCTATCTCAAAACAAAGGAAAAAAACAAAAGTCATAACATCTTCTAACTTTTAGAACATACAAATCGGTACAGCCTTCAACAAGTGACTCAAGTTTAATCAAGCATTATGAAAAGGCTAGTAGAAATGTTTTTTTGAGAAGGAAATAATAAAGTATTAGTGTTAATAATCAGATCCTGTTAGCACAGAATTTTGAACTATTAAGATTTAACAACTAAGCTTGACATGGTGGTGTACACTGTAATCCCAGCACTAGGGAGGCTGAAGCAGGAGAATGGCAAGTTCAAAACCAGACTGGAGTAGTGAGTTCGGTACCACTACTGCTGGGCTGTACAGCAAGACTCTGTCTATAACAACAACAATAACAAACCAAATGTATTAAACTAGTGTAAAACTATGAGGAAGAGGGTGAGTCTCAGTATCTGGATTTCATACTGATTAGAATTTATAATTCTTAGCCAGTCGTGGTGGTTCATGCCTGAGGCTGAGGCAGAGGCAGGAAGATTACAAACATTGAGCCCAAATTGAGCAATTTAGTGACTTAGTGAGACTCTGACTAAAAACAGAAACTAAAAACAGACAGCGGATGTAGGTCAGTGCAGGGACCCTAGGTTCAATTCCCAGTAACACAAAGAAAGTACTGTCACTCTACAATTTGGAATTTTTTATGGCGTTTTAATTAAAATTTGCCATTTTAAAGAATCAAGACTGTCCTTGTATTTAATTGTTTTGAAGGGTAGGGAGGGAGATACTGAAGATGGAGCCCAGGGCCTCATGCAGGATGAATAAGCACTATACCATCCAGCTAGTACGTTCTTAGCCCTTTACAAAATTGTTTTGAGGGCTGGGGATTTTGCTTAAGTGGTACCGCCCCAACGTTAAATGCACGAGGACCAGAGTTCGATCCCCATTACCACACACACACACACACACACACACACACATCTATTTTGAGACTGGGTCTTATTACCCAGGCTAAGCTCAAACTTGCTCCTCAATCACTGAGATTATAGAGCTGTGCCACCTCACTAGGTTAAAATTCACTTTAATGAGACACTTATTTTACTAAGCACGTTGTTCTTTACTGAAATTCAAATAGTTATAGTTTCAGCTGGCCGAAATAATGCAGCCAACAACTAGCCTGCAGTAACAAGCAGAATCCCTGAGTGAATCACCTCAAAGCAATTTGGGTACTTCAAATACACGTGAAAAGCCATTGTGAGGACACGGAATTTCCAACAGCGAGAGCGCGCGAGCCCACGTACCTGCTGCTGCTCCACGTACTCGCGGTGCCTGCGCGCGGCCTCGTGCCGCCAGAGCTTCAGGCAGACGAGTGCGCTCAAGAGATACACGATCATGTTGACGAACAGGAAGATCATGGCTGCGATCTGGCCCCCTTCCACCCGGCAGAAGCCCGCGTTCATCGGCGTATTAAACACAGGATAGGAGCAGAGGCCCCCTCGGTTGGTGTCGTTCACGTAGACGATGGCCGCTGCCATGTACAAGATGAACAGGGCCACGTGGATGCCGAACTCGGTGAGCGGCCACCAGTCCGAGTCCAGCAGGATGGTGCGGTAGTACATGGTCATGCCGAGCACCAGGATGATGATGGTGGCGATCCAGGCCAGGCCGGCCACCACCAGCACGAAGGGGGTCTTGGGACCGCTGTAGTAGTAGCCCCCGTAGGCGCTGCCCAGGCCCCCCAGGCCGCCCATGGCGTAGGGCTGCGAGTAGCCGAACATGTTGTACCACTCGCTGTCCTTGTGGATGTAGGCGGTGACGCAGGCGAAGACGCCGGCGCCCAGCAGCAGCTGCACCACGCCCAGCAGGCGCAGCAGGCCGGCCCAGGACTTCATGTAGGAATAGCGCAGCTGGTACTGCTCCACCTTCTCGCTGTACGTGAGCACCGTCCCGGTGCCGGTGCCGCGGCCCAGCGACGCCCAGTGCTCGTGGGCTGCGGACATCGCGGACCTGGCGCCTCCGTGGTCCCCGCAGGAGCCAGGGTGCGAGCGTAGGCGGGACGGGGCCGGGGAGGAGGGCGGCGAGCACTCCACGCCTTCCGAGATGTACCCCACTTCGGACCGCGCCGGGGCCCAGCTCGGGGCTGCTCTCTTCCCTCGGAAGAAGTTCTTCCAGGAGTCGGGGACGAAGCGCCGCACCGGCTTGAGGTCGGGGGCCTCGGCTGGCTCCTCCGTGTCACCTGAGAAGAGGTCTGGGCCGAACGGTGGCTGTAATGGGAGAGGCGGCGGTGGCAGAGGATCGGCGCTCAGGGCCAGCTCACTGCCTTGAAGGCTCTGGGGGGTTCGGAGGGTGCCGTTGGCGTCCGGCAGGTCCCTCGGGACCTCATCGTAGCCTCGGTCCCGAATCTTGGATCTGCTATCATTTGACATTTGGGATTTTCACACCTGTAGCCAAGATTAAAGTTATCACTTCTTGCTTTTGGTACCGGGGATTGAACTTGTAACCTTGCACCTGCAAGGCAGGAAACCAAACCACTGAGCTAAATCCGTAGAGCCAAATTACATGCTACTTCTTCTTGTTTATTTTCGGTTGTAATATGTATTTTTCAGTGACGCTGATTTTATTCACTTGGTAGCAAAAAAATATTCAGGTGAACAACATGATCCTACTTATCAGAATACACACAAATAATATAATAAAGGTATATTTTCAGCTGGGCCTAGTGGCTTGGAGTTAAGTGTCTCAGAGCAAAACAAAACAAAACAGAACAAAACAAAAAAACGCTGGGATGTAGCTCGTTGTGAAGGCACTGGGTTCAATCTCCAGCACTGCAATAAACAAGTAAATGTCACAGTTAAATTACCTAAAAATATAGTTATTATTCTATGCCAGTTAAAGTGCAATTGAAATGATGTAAATGTTAGCTCTGGATGTGACAGAGCTGCATGGTTTGCTGAGGCTGTGTGGTGGCCTGATCTGGGAGCTCCTGGGCACAGCACCAGCCTGGGCAACAGCGGGCATCCTGCCTCATGAATAAGTAAATGTACCCTCTTGAATAATCAATGGTTACAGAAGAAATTAGACAGTTCACAGAATCAAACAATAATGCACCATACCAGGAACCTACGGGACACAATGAAGAATTCCTATGAGGGATGTTTACAGCTGGGAATGCCCGCAGCAGAGCGAGCCCAAACATAACCTCATGATGCACTTCCAGGTTCCAGAAAAACAAGAACAAATCCAAAGCTACTACAAGCAAGGAAATTACAACGATCAGAACAGAAATTAAAGAAATAAAGACTAATAATGCAAAGAATCAATGAATGGAAAGAGCTGGTTCCTTAAAAGGATAAACATAATGGCTGGGCACAGTGGCAAATGCCTATAACCCCAGCACTCAGGTGGCTGCATTAGCAGGATTACTGTGAGCTCAGGGCCAGCCTGAGCTATGTATTAAGACCTTGTCTCAAAAATAAACAAATTAAATGCCGGACGTGGTGGCTCACGCCTGTAATCCCAGCACTCAGGAGGCAGAGACAGGAGGATTGCTGAGTTCGCGGCGGCTTGCCTGGGCACCATAGTGAGCTCAGGGCCAGCCTGAACTACAAAGCGAGACCCTGTCTCAAAAACAAAAAACAAAAACAAAAAACAAAAAAAATAAACAAATTAGAAGGCAAACCTCTCTAGCCCAGTGACAGCCAACATTTTAAAGCTTTCAAGGATACAAATAGCTCACTGCAGCACACATGAAGTAGGTTTGCCACACTGCCCTAGCCAATTTCACCAGACAAACAAAAAAAGGAAACACCAAATCAATGCAATTAGAAATGAAAAATCAGGGCTGGAGGGTTAGCTCAGTGGTTCTGCCGCCTGCCTCGCAAGCGCAAGGTCCTGAGTTCGATCCCCGGTAACCACATACAATGCTGGGCGTGGAGACTCACGCCCACCAGCAATCAATACCACATACCACAATGCCGGGCGTGGTGGCTCACACCTGTAATCCCAGCACTCAGGAGGCAGAGACAGGAGGATTGCTGAGTTCAAGGCTTGCCCGGGCTCCATAGTGAGCTCAGAGCCAGCCTGAACTACAACGCGAGACCCTGTCAAAAAAAAAAAAAAATGAAAAATTATAACGGGTGGTCAAAATTTAAGAGGTTATTAATAAATTTTTTTTTTGGAGACAGGGTCTCGCTTTGTAGTTCAGGCTGGCCCTGAGCTCACTATGTTGCACGCCAGGCAAGCCTCGAATTCAGCAATCCTCCTGTCTCTGCCTCCCGAGTGCTGGGATTACAAGCATGAGCCACCATGCCCGGCATTAATAATTGTTTTGAGAACCTGTATGCTAATAAAATGGGAATTCAGAGAGACAGATGCTTTCTTAGATACATACAAACTACCAAAGCTGAACCAAGAAGACATAAAATCCCTGGCAATAAAACTGAAGAAGTAATTTTAAAAATCTACCAACTAGGAAAAGCCCAGGACCTAAGTGGATTCACAGCTGAATTCTACAAGAACTTTAGAGGTGATCTAACATCAATATTACTCAAGCCCTTTAATGACATTGAAAAGGAAGTGCTTCTTTTAAAGTCTGTCCTGGAAACTAGCATTACCCTTATTCTGAAACCAGAAAAGATCTCATTAAAAAAAGAGAACTATAGGACATCTTTTAATAAACATAGATGCAAAAATCTTCAATAATATACTGGTAAATAGAATGCAGCAAATCAGAACAAATATTATACATCATGACCAAGTAGGATTCATCCCAGAGATGCAGGGATGGTTTGACACAGACAATGTAATACACCACATAAACAGAAGCAGGGAAAAAAGTCACAAAATCATCTCAATACATGCAGAAAAAGCATTTAACAAAATCCAACATCCATTCATGATACAAACCCTGAGAAAAATAGGTACAGAAGGACCTACTTTCAATCTGATAGAAGCCACTTATGAAAAAAACAACAGCTAACATAATATTAAACAGGAGAAGAGCTGAAAGTTTTGTTCTAAAGGAACAAGACAAAGATGTCCACTATCACCACTCTGGTTCAATATGGTGCTTTTTGTGGGGGGTCTGGATATCAAACTCGTGACCTTGCACTTGTAAGGCAGGCACCAGAACCAATGAGCTAAATCCCCAGTCCCTCCTCTATAGTTCTTGAAACATTACCTGGAGCAAGCAGACAAGAGAAATAAAAGGGATATGTGTGGGAAAGGAAGAAGTCAAATTATCATCATTTGCAGAAGATACAATCCTCTACATAGAGGACCCAGAAAATTGCACTAAAAAACTCCTACAATAACCAAATTTAGTAGTGTAACAGGATACAAAGTGAAGACAAAGATCAGTAGTATTCCTCTACACCAACAATAAATTCCTCAAGAAAGAAATTAGGGGAACAATGCCTTTCACAATATCACCAAGAAAAATGAAATACCCAGAGATTATAGTAACCTAAGCAAGGAAGTGAAGGACCTCTACAACAAAAACTACAGTACTCTGGGAAAGGAGTTGAAACAGGACAACAGGAAATGGAAAGATGTCCCCTGCTCCTGGATAGGCAGAACCAATACTTTCAAAACAGCCATATTTCCAAAACTGATACACAGATTTAATGCAATCCCCATCCAAATACCAAAAGAATTCCTCACAGGGCCGAGAAAACAAAACTAAAATTCATATGGAACCAGAAGAGAACCAGAATAGCGAAAGTAATTCTGGGCAACAGGAATGAAGCAGGAGACATCTCAACTCCTGACTTCTAGTTATACTACGAAGCTAAAATGATAAAAACAGCATAGCAAGGCTGGGGATTTAGCTCAGTGGTTCCGGAGTCTGCTTTAAAAGCATAAGGTCCCAAGTTCGATCCCCAGTACCATATATCACGATGCCAGGAGTGGTGGCTCACGCCTGTAATCCCAGCACTCGGGAGGCAGAGGCAGGAGGATTGCTGTGAGTTCAAGGCTTGCCTGGACCACATAGTGAGCTCAGGGCCAGTCTGAACTACAAAGCGAGAGCCTGTCTCAAAAAAAAAAAAAAAAAAGGAAAAAGAAAAACAATGTGGCACCGGCACATGTGGTTCAACGGAACAGAATAGAGGAGGCAGAAATAAGCTCAGGCACATTAAGCTCTCTGATCTTTGACAAAGGGGCCAAAAACACACATTGGAGGAAAGACAGCCTTTTTATGCATTTTTTTTTTTTTTTGAGACAGGGTCTCGCTTTGTAGTCCAGGCTGGCCCTGTGCTCACTATGTAGCCCAGGCAAGCCTCGAACTCAGCAATCCTCCTGCCTCTGCCTCCCCAGTGCTGGGATTATAAGCGTGAGCCACCACGCCCAGCAAGACAGCCTTTTTAATAAATGGTGTTGGGAAAACTGGCCATCCACATGCAGAAGATTGAGTCTAGATTCACATCTCTCACCATGTACTAAACTAAACTCAAAGGAGATCAAAGATCTAAATGATAAAACACAGTTAATTCTGGAAGATAAAGTAGGTAAATCTCATAAATACATGAAAAAATCTCATAAATACATGTTCAATATCTCTGGTCATTAGAGAAATGCAAATTAAAACAACAGAGATGTCATCTTACTCCAGAAAGAAATCAGATAGCAAGAAATGCTGGCATGCTGGCGAGAGTGCGGGCCCTTCATTGTTGATGGGAACGTAAACTAGTACAACCATGATGGAAATCAGTATGAAAACTAAAACTAAAATGAAAACTAAGTTTTTTAGAAAACTAAAACTACAAATCCCCTTCTACCAGCTATCCCCCCCC
>PVIC010036696.1:0-18438 GCA_004025085.1 Thryonomys swinderianus
GTTCTGGCCTCCCAAGGGGGTAGCAACTCATGGTAAGGTTGCAGTTCCTTTTCTCTGAAGGTGGGCAGCACTGTTCAAAGTGCAGACCTCCTAACTTCTAGTTAGGGCAGCACCCAGTGCAGTTCTCCAGGCCTCACAGTGAAGATTCCCAGGCCACTCCCCACAATCACATCATATTTACAGTCTGTCATTGAAATGTTACAACATAATTGTATTTGTTTTTAAAGTTCATTGTTTTATGTTAGTGTTTTTCTTTCTTTCTTTTTTTGAGACAGTGTCTTGTTTAGTAGTTCAGGCTGTTCTTGAGCTCACTATGTAGTCCAGGCAAGCCTTAACTCAGAAATCCTCCTGCTTTTGCCTCCTGAGCGCTGGGATTACTGGTGTGAGCCACCACACCCAGCACTGTGGTATGTTACTGGGATCAACTCAGAACCTTGTGCCTGCCAGGCACATGCTTGAACCACTGAGGTAAATCCCCAGCCTGTTAGTATTTTTTCTGATGCTGGTAGGGAATTGAACTCAAGGCCCTGTGCATGGTAAGCATATGCTCTACCACTGAGCTATATCCCAGCTCATAATTTTTTTTTAACTAGTACTTTATAATTTCAGGTTTATAATATAAAAACAAGGCCCTGTGCATGGTAAGCATATGTTCTACCACTGAGCTATATCCCAGCTCATAAATTTTTTTTAACTAGTACTTTATAATTTCAGGTTTATAATATAAAAATCATCATGTTATGCTTAAAAAGAAAAAAGGCCCAATAGCATTTGGAAAGAAAGTTGGAAACCATTTCAATGAAAATGACCAAATTTGGTAAATGCAATGTCCTTTAGTGGGCAGGGAGTGGTAGGTACCTTGCCTGCTAATCATGGTCACATTCATAATTTTCTTAAATCTTCTTTTTCTTGCCTTCCCTGTGTCATTCCTTTCTTTTTTAAAAAATTTGTTTTGGGTACTTAGGATTGAACCCAAAACCTTTTCATATTCATATGCATTTTCAAAATTTTGAGGCATGGTGTTGTTGAATTGCTAAGGTGCTCAGGCTGAGCTCAGACAGTCCCTCCTGTTTCAGGCTTTTTATTTTGTGAGACAGGGTCTTGCTGTTTAATTTAGGCTGGCCTTGAACTCACTATGTGGCACAGCTGCCTTGGAATTTACAGCAGTCTTTCTGCTTCAGCCTCTTAAGTGCTGGGATTACAGGTGTGTCCCTAAGTGCCTGATTTAAAATATTACTTTCATCATATTTGTTCCCTGCAGAAAGAGTTTCAGTTACTGTAGTATTTGGGCTTTCTCAAATTTAGTCCCACTTTAACCATCCAGTTATGTTTTTTTTTTTCCTTCCTTGGAAGAGTTCCTCTACCTCTGGCTAGGCTACTTTATTTTTTCCCTCTGCTGAATTTATATTGTTCATTATTTTGAATCTTCAGCATATATATTGGCCACCTTTCTCTTTGAACACCTTCTGTCTTTGGGGGTTGATGCTTGAAAGTGTTTTAGCCCCTACTGACTGTGTCATTATTCTGCTTTGCCACTGTTATGCCCAAGTGCCAAGAAGTGACAGTCTTTCAGGACATGACATGATCTTAAAGTCCAACCAAGAGCTATATTACTTTATTAGGGTCCATTCTCCCTAGGACAAGCCAAGGAGGAAGGGCCCTGTATTTGACTAAATCACAGTGTTTACAGGCAACATCTACCCACCCTGTTACAGACACAGGAGAGTTAAGGGCCTAACTCCCCACCTGAAACGCGAGTTTGTGTTTTCTAAAAATCAAAGAATGAATTTTAGGAACGACAGAGGTTTGAGTAGGAAAATTTTATTGAGAGAAAGCTGCCTTAAGAGAGACAGAAGGGGGAACCTGGAAAGTGGGTAACCCAGAATCGCTTTTTTCAGGGGAATTTTATGGACCAAAATCATGAGGTGGGGTGGGTTCAAAAGTAGGGACCACCAGAGATTTTTGTTTTTCTTTTCTTTTTTTTAAAAAAGGTAGACGGGCTATAACAATCAAACAGGAATTTTTGACTTTGACTCTTTTCCGGGGAGATGGGTTAAAGTCTCAGCCCTCCACCCCAGGAGGTTGGCGCCTTCTTTAGAATGTCTGATGGCAGCCTATTTGGAATCTCAATGACAGCTATTTATCTCACATGGGTGCGATAGCTTTTCTCTGGCAGCACTAACCTCCAAGTTGGCTTTTTTGTTTTCTTTCAATTGCCTGTTCTATCTGCCTACATATGTCTAGCTGGCTTTTCTACCTACAGTATTCCCCCCTCTGAAGAGGTTCCTGAACTGCTGTGAGGGGAAATGGGCGAAGACAAGTCTAACTTCTTCAGGCTGGAGAGGGGCATAGTTGTTAACAGCAGTCAGGGTCACTCTGCAGAGGGTCTATCTAAAGGCCCTTGATAGACTCCATGCGTTGTTATCTTAGGTAGGCATACTGTCTTCAGTCTAGAGGAGACAAAAATAAGGCAGTTAAGAACACATGGACCAAACAGTAAGATCAATAGTATTATTATAAATATAACCAGTAATTGTTTCCACCAAGAGGAACTTATAATGGCCTCCCACAGAGTGGATAAGGGGAAGGTCCATGGTGTTTCACAATCTGACATAGCATCAACCTGTCGTTTGATGTCTTGGACAACAGTTGAAATATTTGTGGATGGGTCAGGGATGTATACACAGTATTCAGCTTTTACAATCGCGCCCCCTTTGGGCTGTAGTGAAAATTTCTAGTGTCATTGGGTTTTGAAGGACAAAACCTGTTTCATTACCTTTATCACCAGATCTATAGCTTTCACCATAGAGACTGCCAGAACGTTTTACCAAAACTGATTTAATACTGTCAAATTATGAACATATTTTTTTTAACTCACTATTTGCATTATTTCAAACCAAAGCAAGTTACATCCTCTCAAACCTTCTACAACTTGCTACAGGCCCTCAAGTTCAGCTTTTCTTTATCTCCTTTTACACTCTGATGCAACCAGACATTTTTACTTAAAAACAAAAACCACTTCTTTTTTTCCTTCTACTTACTACCAGTCAACTACCTTTCTACTTGCTTTTTAGACATTAACACTTGCAATAATATTTTACAGTCTTTTTCCATCTCAAATCAGTATAAATATTGACTTTTTGTCCCTTACTGAGTTATAAAGCCCTGGTCAAACTATGAGTTTTGCTAGCTGTGTACTAGTGTCAGGCACAAGTGACTAGTGCCAGGCACAAGGAGGACCTCTGTAGCATCTGGTGTGGAGTCACTACTGCATATCCTGCCTATTTCATCCCATTTTCTGTGTAAGAGCTGCCATCACAAAAAAGAATCAGGTTGGGATTAACAAGGGGTGTGTCTAATAAATCTTCTCTGGCTGCATATGAGTGCAGAATTATTTGTTCACAATCATGTCTATCAGCTTCAACTTCTTCCTTTTTGGGTAAAAAGGCGGCAGGATTTAAGGAGGAACATGTCTTTATTTGAATAGTTGGTCCTTCTAAGAGTAAGGCCTGATATTTAAGAAGGTGACTGTCTGATAACCATAAACTCCCTTTAGATGAAAGAAGCCCTGCCACATTATGAGGTGTATATATGATAAGATCTTTACCTAAGGTCAGTTTGGATGCCTCTGGCACCAAGAGAGCGACTGCAGCCACAGCTCTGAGGCATGCAGGGCATCCTTTTGCTAGGAGATCTAACTCATGGCTTAGGTACTCTACATTGTTGAACAGGTCCTTGATCTTGCATACCCACTCCTAAAGCTGCCCCACCTTTCATCAACATATAGATTGAACTTCTGTCAGCAAGCTCAATGCTGGGGCACTTAGAAGGGCATGTATGAGCTGTTTAAAAGCTGCCTGGGAATTGGGTTCCCAGGTTAAATATGGGTTTTTGCCTTTTGGGTTTCTTTTATAAGTTGATAGAGGGGTCCTACAGTTTCCATGTCCTGCTATCCAAAGGCGACAAAAACCTGTAACTCCTAAGAATCCCCTAAGTTGTTTTAGAGTTTTTGGTTGTGGGTAGGAAAGAACTGGTTCAATTCTTTCTTTCCCCAGTTTCCAAGTTCCTTTTGATAGAATAATGCCCAAGTATTTTACTTCAGGGCTGCAAAGTTGTGTCTTAGATTTAGAAATCTTATAACCTCTATCTGCTAGAAAATTTAGCAGAGCCCAAGTGCCTTGGCTACAAAGTTCTTCTGAAGAAGCACATACTAGTATATCATCTACATATTGTAATACTGTGACCTGGTAGTATTGAAAACATGCCAAGTTGGGCCGGAGGGTTAGCTCAGTGGTTCCGGTGCCGGCCTTGCGAGCACAAGGTCCTGAGTTCGATCCTCTGTGACTACATACAATGCTGGGTGTGGAGACTCACACCCACCAGCCATCAATACCACATACCACAGTGCCGGGTGTGGTGGCTCATGCTTGTAATCCCAGCACTCGGGAGGCAGAGACAGGAGGATTGCTGAGTTGGAGGTTTGCCTGGGCTACATAGCTCAGAGCCAGCCTGAACTACAAAGCAAGACCCTGTCTCAAAAAAAAAAAAAAGCCAAGTCTTGAGAAAGCACTTGTCCAAAGAGGTGAGGGCTGTCCCTGAATCCTTGGGGAAGAACAGTCCATGTCAACTGAGAGGCCTGAGCCTAAGGATTTTCAGAAGGAAAAAGAAACTAGGAATCTGGTTGTAAAGGAATACAAAGAAAGCATCTTTTAAGTCTAGTACTGAAAACCAATTAGCACCTTCTGGGATCTGAGAGAGAAGGGTGTATGGGTTAGGGACCACTGGGTGGATTGGCACTACTGATTGCCCTGCCTATTTTACCCTTGATCACCCATACCTCAGGGTTTATTTTTGTCTCCAAGTGGAAGACAGCGTACTTGTCCTGGATGCATATATATAATGATATTTAAACAGGATAGAATATCTTGCCCAAGAAGGGGAACTAGGCTTTCAGGCATAATCAAGCAGTGAATGAAGAAAAAGCCATCCCAGTTACAGCCTAGGGGTTGAGAGAAATAACGAATTATGTCTTTACTTGTGACTCTTTTCAATGAAGTATGGCAATTGGAAGGGAGGCCAGGATTGGAGAGACGAACCGAGAGAGAGGCACCACTGTCCAGCAGCAGGCTTACTTCTTTTCCCTCTATGGTCATAACCTATCCGAGGCTCCTCCATGGAGATGACAGTCCGGTCAACGGGAGAATGTAGCGAGTGCCCTGGGCCCCTTCAGTCCAGCTGGACCAGTTGATGAGAGGGGCCTGAACCTTGGGGCCTTCGCCTCAAGGGGCAGTCTGCTCTCCAGTGGTCACCTTTGCAGTCGGGGCACAGTCTAGGGGGCATCCTGTTGCAGTTCCTCCTGAGGTAGCCTGGTTCTTTGCAGTGATAGTAGGCAAGCTGAGTTGTCAAATTCTTCTTGGAACTCCGAGAGTTAGACCCAGAATCTATTTCTCTGAGAGCTGCGGCAAATGCTGAAGCCTTCTCTCAATCTCTGTCTCCTGTCCTTGGCCCCTTCCTGCTCCCTAATATAAAATGTCAAAGAGGCAATTTTTATTAAAGTCTCAAGTGAACTATCTGGACCAGAAGCTATTTTTTTGTAACTTTCTTCTAATATCTGGGGCTGACTGAGTAATAAACTTGTCTTTAAGAACAATCTGTCCCTCTATTGAGTCAGGAGCTAGTGATATACTTCTTATTAGGGCCTCTCGTAAGCAATCCAGGAAGACTGAGGGGTGCTCTTTTTTCTCCCTGTTGCATAGTTGATAACTTAAAATAATTGATTGGCTTATTTTTGCTTCCTTTTAAGCCTTCAGTAATGCAGTACATTAGGTGTTTCCTACACCAGTCTCCTACCTGATTGTCAGGCCAGTGAGGGTCCTGTGTAGGGACAGCTTGTGCTCCAGTAGGGATTCTAGCTCTCTTGGCTGCCTTTCAGCTGGTGGTCTATAATGTACTATATGATATTCATCTCTGGCCTTAATGGCAGCCTGTGTTGCAGCTTGTACCTCACCAGAAGTAAGTGTCTGATTTAGGATTAGCATCACATCTTTACAGCCTAATTCAAAAATTTGAGCAAGTCCTCTAAAATTCTCAATGTACCTGTCTGGATCTTCTGAGAACCTTCCTAAGTCTTGCTTAATTTGCTTTAGGTCACTAAGAGAAAAAGGTACGTGGACACGACCACATCAAGTCTACTTCTTGTAAGGGGTATTGTCCTAGAGGAGCTTGAGATAAGGATGGATATAGCCCAGTGGAGGATTGTATTATGGCTGGCTTACTCTCAAACCTTGGAGAATAAGGAGGAGGGATCTCAGGCTTCATAGAACAAGTAGGAAAAACTTTTGTCTCAGTAGGTAGAGATTCAGTAGGAGTTATTTTAGGAATTTCTACCTCAGTAGGTGGTATCTTAACTAGGGTATCCTTAGAAACTTTGCCCTCAGATTTTAAAAGGCAAGGGTGGGAAGCCTCACTGGGGCTAGAACTGTCTGGCCTTTCTGAGGCTTACACTTACATTTTGAACACAAATAGGAGTTATTCCTTAATGCAAAGAAGATCTCAACATATGTTATTTCTGTCCATTTTCCCTTTTCTTTACAGTATAATCTTAGTTGTGAAATAGTATCATAATTAATGTTTCCCTCTTCTTTCCATCTTGGCTCTAGGGGGTAAATAGGCCATGCACGGGTGCAGAGAAATATTAAGCTGCTCTTCTTCAGCAAGTGAGGATCAAACATTTTCCAGTATTTAAGAACACATTTCAAGGGAGTAAGGGGCTCAGATATGGAATTCCCCATCTGCAACAGAAACATGGCGTCTTATGAGTTTCTGTTTTATTGTACTCCGTCCAGTGCCACTGCGGGCGAACTAGAGGTATATAACAGCCTTGGGATATCTCGCAAGTCTTGTTCCACTCCAGGGTAGGTAGCTACCGATGGAAGAGAGACCTAGAAAATAAGTCAGACTGGAATTAGCTACCCTTACCAGCGCTTGACCTTATTCTCTCCCGGGAATTCGCTCCCTTACTCCAGTGAGCACTTTTTAGGGTGCCCAGAGTGTACCACGCCAGTGCCTGCCTTGGCGAACTGGAGGAATGTAAAATACACCTTTCTGCACCATTATTAGTGTGCATTAGATTGTACTGTTTAGTGCTATCACTGACAAACTGGAATAAGATGCAACTAAAAGATTCAACCCACTGCTTGTTGTTTTATTTTTAATTGAATTCTTTATTGGTACAATTTATATACATCTCAAAATCACGTATAACATTGGGGAATTTGTACCAGTATATGACACAAGTTAATTCTCATTTTTTACCCATATCCCTACCCACCCACACCTCCTCACCCCCTTTATACATGCTCTTTTATTTTCTTTCTGTACCATATTTATTCCTTTCCCTCATTACATTCCCACACCAAGTTTCCTATAGAAATTTTCCACTCTATAAAAGCTGTCATTCTTTCTAGAGCTCATTTGCATCTACAGGTGTTCATGCCAAAGAGAAGATCTGGAAATTGTCTGTGATCTATTGATTTCACATATTAATATATCCTCCAGGTGTCTCCATTTGCACCTAAATGGATCGATCTTGTCATTCTTTATTGCTTATTGTTTCTTTGAAAGAGGGGGCTTAGGTTAATGGACAGAATCGACACTCTTGCAGGAGATCACATCTAGAAACAGTTGGTCAGACTTTTGCCTTGTGCCCCAGGCAGAAAGAGCTCTGAAGTATTCTATTAGATTTCTAGTCACTTCAGGTAATGCCCTGATGAGACCAGGCTGAGGGAGTAGTTCGGTTTGGACCAAAGCTTGCCCTGCACCAGCGCTAAATGGCAGACTTTGTATCTCTGATGCTCGAGCCTTGACATCTGCTGTTATCTGTCAGTCTCATCTCGAGCCAGTTGATCATTTGCAATTGATAATTTTAGTCATAGTCCTCAAGTCAGTAAAGATACCCTTATCAACTTCCTACGAGCGCCTGAAGGAAGAGAAAGGCCATGTATAGTCCTATTTTACCTGTCATGTAAAGACATATATACAGGTCAGGCAGACAGTTGTTCTAAGTCTTTAACTTGGCTCCCTGAAAGAAGTCACCTGACTACTATCAAAAGAAAGTCTAAAGTTTAAGTCACTTAAAAAACATCTAGATATTACCATATAGCATTTTATAAGTCCACAGTGAAAGTTTTTAAGTCTATTACCTATTGGCAAACATTTTCCTGTCTACCTGAGAGATGGAACCCATGTCTAGGGGAGACAAGATTTAGGTAGTCTAATTTTATTAAAGAATTTGTTTCTATATGCCATGTGACGTTCTATCTTGCTGGTAGTCTAATTTTATTAAGGAATTTGTTTCTATATGCCATGTGACGTTTTTATCTTGCTGGTAGAGAAAGGGGTCCAACCATAAAACTCGACTCGTAATGGAGGCTTATGAAAGGATTTTGCCGGCATCGTTCAGAGTTCTGTGAGGCAAAGCACATCTGGTGATCACTGGCAAGTTCTCCCTTTAACCTCACTGAGAAGTTTTAGGTATGGACAAGATGTGGAGATTCTCTCTTGATTACCCAGATGGGCGGTTGGGAGCCAGTTTCTTCTGGGGAACCTTCGGAACCCACCAAAGAGTCGCCTTGGCCAGGGTTCCTCAGTTGCCCCAGTTTCCACTAGTTGCATGCAATCAGAGATCTGTCTCCGAAAGGAATCCAGAATCCAATTGCTTATCTGGTCAACGTTCCACTCACAACTGCAAGTGGGGATTCACTAGAGGGCAACTGGAGAAACCTGTCCTCTGCTTTAAGAGTGGCAGCCACCCTAGTGGCATTTACTGGCTGGCAGAATAACCACTGTTTGATTAAAGTTCTATAAGAGACAGAAAAAAAGCCTGAAGAAATCTATTTTACAGCCTTTTAAGCAACAACCCAGTAGAAACACAACATACACAGTGCAAGATTAAAACACAGTTCTAACAAAACACAATGTACTATAAGAGAAATGAGCAGTTTGCAAATATTTAAAGCATACAACTTAGAATTTAGACCATTTTTGAAGAAGCAAATACTAAAAACAAGGACCAGAATCTGTAGAATAAAGTTAAACCTTATGAAGTAAAGTTACAATTTGCAGAGAAAAACCAACCTTTTAGAGTTTCTGAAGGAAAGAAAACTCTTACCTCTGTTCAGTTATCTCAGTGGAACTTCCAATATGACACAGGAGAGTTAAGGGCTTAACTTCCCACCTGAAACACTAGTTCGTGTTCTCTAAAAATCAAAGAATGAATTTTAGGAATGACAGAGGTTTGAGTAGGAAAATTTTATTGAGAGAGAAAGCTTCTGCCTTAAGAGAGACAAGGGGGAACCCGGAAAGTGGGTAACCCAGAATCGCTGTTTTCAGGGGAATTTTATGGACCAAAATTACAAGGTGGGGTGGGTTCAAAAGTAGGGGCCACCAATGAGATTTTTGTTTTTCTTTTCTTTTCTTTTTTTAAAGGTAGATGGGCTATAACAATCAAACAGGAATTTTTGACTTTGACCCTTTTCTGGGGAGGTGGGTTAAAGTCTCAGCCCTCCACCCCAGGAGGTTGGGGCCTTCTTTAGAATATCTGATGGCAGCCTATTTGGAATCTTAATGACAGGTATTTATCTCACATGGGTGAGATAGCTTTTCTCTGGCAGCACTAACCTCCAAGTTGGCTTTTTTGTTTTCTTTTTTTTTTTGTTTGAGACAGGGTCTGTAGCTCTGAGGTCACTGTGTAGCCCAGGCAAGCCTGGAACTCAGCAGTTCTCCTGTCTCTACCTCCCAAGTGCTGGGATTTGAGGCATGAGCCACCACGCCCGGCACTGTGGTATGTGGTATTGATGGCTGGTGGGTGTGAGTCTCCACGCCCAGCATTGTATGTGGTTTCTGGGAATTGAACTCAGGACCTTGTGCTTGTGAGGCAGGCGCCAGAACCACTGAGCTAACCCTCCAGCCCAACTTTTTTGTTTTCTTTCAAGGACCAGTACTATCTATCTGCCTACATATGTCTAGCTGGCTTTTCTACCTATGATATTACCAGGTGGTTTCTATGCAGAAGCCATTAGATCATTCTGTTGTTAAAATGTAGGAGGAAGTCATTAACAGAAGCCAATAGCAAGGATTAGAACACTAGTTACTATAGAATGATACATTCTAAAAAATACAATCTGCAGCTGGGCACATCAGTTGGGTGGACAGTTCCCAAGGAGACAAGTACCAGTTCACAGGGAGGTTTAGGACATACAATAGAGGTTTTTAACAAAATGGCTGCTTTTTTGTCAGTTAGGTCTTACATTCCCCGCTGGTTCTTGTAAATTTAATGAAATCTTTGATTAGTTTTGGTCTTAGCAGAATGGGATTATATCTTCTCCTTACCACCATTAATTAATTAATTATATGGAGTTTACTCTTTGTCTGATGTACTTGATCAAAGGGTTTAAAATGTAAGGCCCGATCATGAACAATAATAAGAGGATACATATTGTCCCTTTCAGAGATAATATTAGGGTTGTTGCCGATGGTAACCAGTCGAACATAGATTGGTACCATTCATGACTCCTTTTTTTTTTTTTTTTTTGAGACAGGGTCTTGCTTTGTAGTTCAGGCTGGCTCTGAGCTCACTATGTAGCCCAGGCAAGCCTCAAACTCAGCAATCCTCCTGTCTCTGCCTCCCGAGTGCTGGGATTACAGGTGTGAGCCACCACGCCCAGCACTTTGGTATGTGGTATTGATTGCCGATTGCCGCTGGGCATGAGTCTCCACGCCCAGCATGGTATGTGGTTACCAGGGATTGCACTCAGGACCTGTGCGCTTGTGAGTCAGGCACCGGAACCACTGAGCTAACCCTCCGGCCCCTCATGACTCCTTTTTGATTCAATATTTGTCTTCTAATTTTTTATTTTACCATGGCTAAGGTATCTCAAATTATTCCAGACTGATTTGGATAAAAGCAACAGGTTTCTCCTAGTGCCTCACACAACCCTCCTTGTTTCATAAACAGTGAGTCTAGCCCCCTTTGGTTCTGCAACACAACTTCCCCTATAGTTGCAGATCTGGCTACTACTAGTCCTACTAGTATACGGACCAAAATAAGGGCCTAATTTTTAGGCGATAGGCACAATGTAATTTTCACCCTGCATACTTACTTGGTGAAGCATGTGGAGGCTAGTCAATGGCTCTAAATATTTTCATTCCCTAAGTACCCTACCTAAACAAAGGAAAAAGAACAGTAGTTTAGGGAGCCACTACAACATGGAAATCCTCCAGTGACCCTCTAGCCAAATGATGGTCATAAGTGGTAGCATATCTTAATTTCATTGTGACCATTTGCAAAAGTTAACACACTAACACAGTGCTTTTTACTGTGTGTTACCAATGCCACCTGTTAACTGTTAGGGAAATGCTCAAATTTTTGCCTGTGGGCCATAAGGGTTAGCAGCATCCCTTTTATATGGTCCTGTATATCTCCTAGTACAATCAGAATTATTATGGTCCCATCTTTCAGCCCAGTCCTATCTTTAGGTTGCCTGGTTGACTGAGGACTTCTTATTTTCCTTGGGTGGCATCTTTCAGAGGCGCTGCTTTGGTATGAGAATGGTGGATCTAGGCTGTGACTAGCTATTTTGAGTGCTGAGGAAGTTGTCAGTATCACAGGATAAGGAATAAGGTCCTTTTCAGCAAGGTTCGAGAGTTTTGGAGGGGTGTCGCTGGACAAGAATGAGGTCTTGTAGCCCTGGTATGAACACTGTTGTGGATCTCAAACTGGATGCCCTGTAGGGCTTACAGGGATTGGACCAAAGAACATTTAGTGACCTTATTTTTACTTTAGGAAGAAGTAGTAGTGGTCTCCCATATATAATTTTAAGGTAGTGTACTTGACTTGTAACAAGGCAAGAGGGAATAAATTAAGCCACCTACTGCCAGTTTTTATATCAAGGTTTTTGGGGGGTTTTTTTGGAGACAGGGTCTCGTTAAGTTTTTTTTTTTTTTTTTTTAGGATCCTATTTATTTTCTTTATCCTGAGCTTTGTTAGGCAATAGGCACAATGTACTTTTCACTTAATGTTCAAGGCCATCATCAACAATTTGGATATTTGAGCCATGAAAGTCAGGCCATTGTCGGGTCCCAGATAGTGTAAGAGGCCAAATCTAGGGATGAGTTCTTGGAGTAACACTCATTAAGCAGTCTCTGGTTGGGTAGAGTCAGCTTTTATCCATCCTGAAAAAGTATCCACAGAAGCACGCAAGTACTTATACCAGTTTTTACTTTATCTCAGTGAAGTCCAGTTTTTAATGTTTTTTTTTTTTTTTCCTGGCTGGTTACCTCTGAATTGAGTTTTGATTTTTTTTTTTTTTTTTTGTACCTGGAACAAATGTATGCCCCACAGGTTCTTTTGTCATTTTCCTGGTGACTTGATCCACAGACAGGATTTCTGAAGAGTCACGCCTGGAATACACCGTAGTGGCCCAGGAGGTTAGCCACAGGATCTGTACTCATTTTTTTAATGAGGCTGCTTCAGCACATATATCTGATGTTTAGTTTCATGGAATGATAAAATCAGCATTACTAATAGGTTTGAATGAACTGTGCACCAATGTTTTATCCAAATCAATGACACACAGTTTTAGTTAAGCACTGTTACCTTAGGAAGAAAGTATTTAGCTGGTAGGCTTGGTATGGGAAAAACTGGTCTTTAGTTCTTGCATACCTGGTTTCGGTTGCTGGAGCAATGGTTGGTGATGGATGAGGTAATGATGTCAGCACAGCCACTTGCAGTCACAAATACAGCCCCAACAGCTTGGCCAGACTCAGGGGTGGGGTGGGTGCAGCAGCCTGGGCAGCTGTGTGTTGCCACTCTGTTCCAGTTCGCTGGAGCAGTACAGCGAAGGTGGGGCTGCAGTGCTCAGTGCAGCTAGTAGCCCCTACCACAGCACCCAGTGTGCAGGTCTGATATGCCTTCTGGGACCCAGTGGGGTTATGCTCCACCCTTGGCAGTGCTCAGTTTTCAGAATATCTCTCTTTTAAACACCTTTTGGGCTAAGCCCAAGAGCTCAGATCTTTTCTTTTCCTGAAACTTTAGCTCTTTTTTAATATCTGGGGCTGACCAGAAAACAAAAAGCCAAATTCATAGCAGCCATGTTCTTGGAGCTCCCAGGTCCATGTGACCTGGTAGACTTCCGAAAGTCTCTCCCAGGGCTCTGTGGGAGACTCTAGTTTTTGTTCCTGTTGAACTGCACTCACCTTTAACTCACCTGTCAGAGTGTTTCCCCAAAAGTCCCTGGTGGTATGTGTTTAGTTCCCTCTTACCATGGTTGGTATTCGGGTCCCGTTTGAGTTGGGTTGTGGGCAGGAGGTCTTTAAATGGTGACCACCCTTGGCTCAGGGTTGTGAGAGGCTCCGAGCCAGGGGTGGGCGGCAGTGCAGTGGGAAGCAGGCACTGCTTCTTTGCGGTGGGTGGCTGCAGCGGAAGACTCTTTCCCAGGACTCAGAGCTGCCTCTGTGGCTTCCTGGAGAATGTGATCTCCTTCTTACAGTAAAATAGACTTAAGGAGAGAGATTAGAGTGACACAAAGCTTCCCCTGGTCAGGCTTCTTCAGGGGAGGTAGAAGGCTTAGAAAACCTGTGGGAAGAGAAATTATCACAGGCTTACCAGAAGGGGCCCATTAGGCATTCACATTTCACACCAGTGAGCCAGGCTTTTTACCCAGAGACAAAGACAACACTGAAAACAAGATGAACACAGCACCAGACAAATGTTACCTGAGTGACCACAAAAGGGACTTGAACCCCAAGTGTCACTCCAACCAGTGGGTGACTTGTGCTGTTGCAGTGAGCCCCCTGGACAGAGGAGTATTATGTCGCATTCTACCTCCTCTTGTCCACCCTATCACGACCCAAGGAAAAGTCCATAGGTTTTTTCCTCTAGAGGCTTTTCCCTGATAAAGCTTCTGGTGGCAGAACCAAGACTTTCATGCCTCCATCTGTGGTCACCAGACCTAGGGCCCCAGAACTCCTTGGGTTGGCCTGCCCCAGAGTCAGGATTACCAGAGACAGTTGAGTGGCTGTATAGGTCCAGTGCTCTTGGTTTAGAGTTCACAGACGAGCCCCCAATGTTATACCCAACTCCTATTAAGTGACAGTCTCTTAGGACATGACATGATCTTAAAGTCCAACCAAGAGCTTTATTACCCAGCTGAGGTCTGTTTACCCTAGGACAAGCCGAGGAGGAAGTGCCCTGTGTTTGACTAAGTCATAGTATTTAAAGGCAAAATCTATACCCCCAACCCCTGTAACCAGGTGGTTTCTAGGCAGGAGCCATTTGATCATTCTGTTGTTAAAGTGCAGGAGCAAGTCATTAACAGAAGCCAATAGCAACAATTAGATCACTAGTTACTATAGAATAATATGTTCTAAAAACAATCTGCGGCTGTGCACATCAGTTGTATGAAGAGTTCCCATGGAGACAAGTACTGAGTTCACAGCGAGGTTATAGGACACACAGTAGAGGTTTTTAACAAAATGGCCGCTTTTGTGTTAAGTTGGGTCTTACAGTCACTTCTTACATTATTATTTGTAAAAATTCATTTTGTTTCTTTTATTTTTCTTGTGTCCAGCCCTGTGTCTCCAAAGTACATAGAAAGATAGAATTGTAGAGAGACAGATCTGGTTTTAAATCATGACTGTACTACTTATGTGTTCTGTAATGATGAGAAACATACCTACTTAAGTACCAGACATCTTCTGTAAGGAAAGATGATGATAGTTTCTATCCTTCAAGAAACTGAGAAGATTAAATTATCAGCCTACTTACTAACATAGCTGTAGAAAAATATTTCTCTGTCTTCTTTTCCTGTAACTGCAGTACTAGTACATAATTTATTTTTTCTAAATAATAGTTTTTGTTTTAACTTTCAGAAATCAAATCATACAGACATTCAGTACTGTAATACAAAAAGAAGACAAGAATTAACAAGGTAAATGCCCCCTTTTCTTGGTATCGTTTTACTTTTTGGGCTGAGAATTATGAGACTGACGCTGAGATTTGGAAAATCTTATTTTTACATCAGATTATCGTTACTAAACTTTCTTAATATTATTATACATTTATGAAAAATTGAGTGAAACAAAAAAAAAATCTACTGAGGGAACTGGAGGGTTAGCTCAGTGGTTCTAGCACCTGCCTTGCAAGCGCAAGGTCCTGAGTTCGATCCCGGAAAACACATACAGTGCTGGGTGTGGTGGCTCACGCCTGTAATCCCAGCACTTGGGAGGCAGAGACGAGTATTGCTGAGTTCGAAGTTTGCCTAGGCTACAGAGTGAGCTCAGAGCCAGCCCGAACTACAAAGCGAGACCCTGTCTCAAAAAAAAAAAAAAAAAAAAAAAAAAAAAAATCTACTGAGAGCTAGAGATTTAGCTCACTGGTTCCAGCACAGGGTCCCCTTCCTGGTTTGATCCCCAGTAACCACATACAATAATACCGGAAGTGGTGACTCATGCCCACCAGCAATCAGTACCACATACCACATACCACAATGCCAGCTGGGGTGGCTCACACCTGTAATCCCAGCACTCGGGTTGTTGAGGAAGGAGGATTGCTGTGTTCCAGGCTTGCCTGGGCTACATAGTGAGTTCAGGGCCAGCCTGAAGTACAAACTGATACCCTGTCTCATAAAAAACAAAAAACAACAAAAAAAACTCCTACTGAAACCATTATGTAAATGATGCTGAAATATAATATAGATTTTAATCTCAAATACTTTGGGCACATTTTTTTTTTCTTTACATGTTTACAAGATACAAAGGGCCAGCGATGTAATTCAGTGGCACAGCACCTGCTTGACAAGTGCAAGGTCTTGAGTTTGATCCCATTATAGAGAATGGGATGCAGGGCAGGAGAACCATAGCTGTGTTACATATAATAGAGAGTTTGTAAAGTTAATTTAAAAATAATAAACAGCTGGGAGTGGTAGTACCAGTGTATAGTCCCAGTGCTTAGGAAGCAGAGGCAGGAAAACCAATGTGAGTTCAAGCCCAGCCTGGGCTACATGCTGAGTTGAAGGCCAGTCTCACTGCAAAGCAAAACCCTGTCTCAAAAACAAAAAGCAAAACAAAAGGGATAAGTTATTTTTATATATTCAGAGAATATGAACTCTACTGAATTGATATGGCTAAAAACAACCTGCATTGATTATGACTGGAGAACCTGAATGATTGTAAGAATAGTGGAGGGGCCGGAGATTTAGCAAGTGCAAGGTCCTGAGTTTGATCTCCGGTAACCACATACAATACTGGGCATGGTGACTCACCCCCAACAGCAATCAGTACCACATACCACAACACCAGGTGTGGTGACTCATGCCTATAATGTCAGCACTTGGGAGGCAGAGACAGAGGCAGGAGGGTTGCTGTGAGCTCTGGGCTTGCCTGGGCTACATAGGGCCAACCTGAACAAAGTAAGACCCAGTCTCAAACAAACAGTGGAAGTTATTTTTCTTTTTAAAAAATTTCTATTTTTATTAGTACTTACTTGCAGTACATAATGGATACATTCATCATAGGGAGTCAGTATATGTATATAACACATCCTAATTCTTTTTATATCCCCATGTGCCTCCCCTTCCCATTAATTTCTTCATTGGTTGGATAAAAATTTCAGAAATTTTGGGGATTAAGGTATTTCTTGCCATTAGTGAGAATTAATAAGTACATAAAGTACAATTTGTGGAAAAAGTTGGTAAGGTCCAGGTTTTCTCTGAAGATAGGGAGTAACAGGAAAACGATATAAATGGCATTAAATGTATAAATATAAATTCTGCTTCCAAATAATTTCAGTTAATGTCTAGTAAAAGCCAAAGTGAATTCAAATAAAAATGGACCTTTTCTCAGCTTCTTTTTTTTTTTTTTTTTGAGACAGCGTCTCGCTTTGTAGTTCAAGCTGGCTCTGAGCTCACTATGTAGCCTAGGCAAGCTTCGAACTCAGCAGTCCTCCTGCCTCTGCCTCCCGAGTGCTGGAATTACAGGTGTGAGCCACCACGCCCTGCACTGTGGTATGTGGTATTGAGTGTTGGTGGGCATGAGTCTCCACGCCCAGCATTGTATGTGGTTTCTGGGGATCAAACTCAGGACCTTGTGCTTGTGAGGCAGGCCCCGGAACCACTGAGCTAACCCTCCGGCCCAGCTTCTCTTTTTTTTTTTTTTTGTCATTCTTTTTTTTTGGTGGTGATAATTCATATCTGTATTATGTGTTAGAAGTTATATTAATCTAGAATTTAATATCCCAAATTTCATGTTATGTTTAACTTTTTATGAGACAAGTTCTCGGTTTATAGTCCAGGCTGGCCTTGAACTCACTATCCAAGTCAGGCTGGGTTTGAATTTACAAGGAGCCTCTGCCTCATATATCTGTGTGCTGGGATTATACTTTGTGCCACAATGCCCAGCATTTGCTAGATTTTTTTAACTAGATTTTTACTGCTTTTTATATTATCTTTTAAAAACTTTTAAAGTGTTTTCTAAGGCACAACTTTTCTAGTTAACTTTTGCTTGAGGGCATTCTTTCTAGTCCTATATCTTATATCCATATATAAGAGGATAAAGTGTATGTAAATAGATTTTTGTTTGATAAAGTACCTACCAACTCTCACTTTGACTGAATCGTCTTTGGAAGGGGTGAGAAGTAATTCTACTGAATTCTTTGATCAGTAAAATTTTTAACTTATTCTAGAGTAACGTTGAAGTTTAGCTTGGTCTAAGTATTTATTCAGAATCTACTGTTTGACCTTAGTCATTGGAGTGATAAAGAACACTAGTAATATTTTGGCATGCTTGAAACCTGTGTGTGACTAATGACCACACAATTGTATGAGTTACTATCATATCTCATTAGAATGTTAACATGAATAATATAGACAAGCCATGTTGTTAGAGTTATTAATATCTGAATATTCACTCACCAATACTGGAAGCACTCTAGATGTAACTTTTAGTGAAAAGGCATATTAGGCATTGTAGCTCTACCTTGTCATTTATCTATATAAGTTCAAACAATAATAGTATAGGAACTATTATGTATTTACAAAGTTACTTTCATGGAAGAAAACCATGATAACTATGCTGTGTAGACATTGATATCAACAGTGTATTTCTAACAACCATTGTATACTTACAGAGAAGGTAATTCATTTATTGGTGTCAGTCACTTGTAAACTTCTCAAGGTTATAATTACTTTTTTTTTTTTTTTTTTTTTGCTTTTTGGAGACAGGGTCTCACTTTGTAGTTCAGGCTGGCCCTGAGCTCACTATGGTGCCCAGGTAAGCCGCCACGAACTCAGCAATCCTCCTGTCTCTGCCTCCCGAGTGCTGGGATTACAGGCGTGAGCCACCACGCCCAGCATTATATGTGGTAACCGGGGATCGAACTCAGGT
>PVIC010036697.1:0-18449 GCA_004025085.1 Thryonomys swinderianus
ATCTCGTTATTAGTGGAAGAAATTAATTCTAAATGACAGTAATATTAAAAACAATGCTATAGTTAACAAAGAAGGAAGCTATTAACATCATATATAATGGTCATATTTTAAGGATTTCTCATGGCAGGCTTCATCTTAGAGTTTGAATTAAAAGGCAACTTTTAAAGATAAAACTGTAACACTGATTTACATTGGAACCTTATCTTTGAAACTTACATAAATCAATAAAAGCATTTATGAACAGATAAACTTGGAATTTCAATTAAAGAAATTTTTCAATTTTTAAAATTATAGTGAATAGGAGATTAAAGATTATTTTAGTATTCAGGATCTAGCCCTGGCAAGCAACAGATAATAAATTTCAGAATATTTGAAATGATGAGAAAGCTTTATTATAAAGCTGCATAAGAATAGACCTCAGACTCTGAACACAGATATTGTGTGTTCACATCAGTAATGTGGTTACTTTTCTGGAGAAAAATCAGTGAAAAATAAAGAGGACAAAGTAAATCCTCTTTCCAGAGGTTCAATATCTAAAAGACAAAAAAAAAAAAAAAAAAAGTCCTGCATATTAGTCTAAAGAAAACCTAGGAGAAAGAGTTTCAATTGTTGCTACATCTTCTCTGAGGAACAAATTGAATTAGATGGAAATAGTATTTCAGAAGAAAATGTTTGTGGATGGTATGAAAAAATTTTAATCATAGTACTGGAGTAGATATGTATGACATACATACATATGTAAGAGATAGGTATGTATCTCTTAGTCATACTGGTAAGATAAACTGACATTAACAATCTCTAGTATATGGTATCATTAAAAGTCGTTTTAGATGTCTCTGAGAAATTGTAAACAATCATTTATGCTTCTTAGTTTCTGTATCTTAGTTACTAGCTAACACAGGACTATAACATATCACATATATTTTCACTTTATAAATGGAGTTTTAAAGGTATTAAATATTGTTTTTCCTCTGGGATGTATTAATTTATGGCAGAATTATTTGTTTCATAACACCATATTTAAATAATACTTTAACCAGATAACTACCTAAGCTTTATAATTAGATCAGTGAGCATTTCTGTTGCCAGACATAATACCTAACACCCAGAGGTCAGAGGAGAGAGAATTCATCTGGATCACATTTTCAGGGGATTCAGTTCATGGTAAGCTGGCCCCAAAGCAGAAATGCCCCAGGGAAAGTGTATGGGAGAGCAAGAATGCTTGGTTCAGGGCATCTGGGAATCAGGGCACAAGGTAAGCCAGAGAGGGAGGGACAGAGGACTAGATGTAGATGTCAGGGTCACCCCTGTGACCCACACACAATCCCAGAGCCCTGCTCATTGCAGATCTCACAGTCAGTCAAGCTGACTCGCTGCCCTAAGCACCACTGTAATACATTTACAATTATAACTTTCATCATATCTGGCCTAGCCCAGTTTTCTCCTCCAACATTTTCTTTTTTTGAGACAGGGTCTCACTTTATAGTTCAGGCTGGCCCTGAGCTCACTATGTAGTCCAGGCAAGCCTCGAACTCAGCAATCCTCCTGTCTCTGCTTCCTGAATGCTGGGATTACAGGTGTGAGCCACCATGCCTGGCTCTCCTCAAACATTTTATCACTAATTTTTCTAACAAGGAAATTTAAAAAGAAAGATCATGTTTATGTAACAAGATATTACATAAATTCACATTTATATGTAAAATCCACATCTTCTTAAATAAGGATTTTACATACTTTTGGGATTCATATTAAATTAGTTAACACATTTTACACAAGAGTGTGATTAAGTAAAAAGTGATTTTTGTATACAATGGTAAGAATTTTCTCATATTCCAATCTAAAGCACCAATACACTTTGTTATTCTATCATGTACAATTTCATTTGAATGATTAAGATGTACATTCACTGTCAAAAACATTAAAAAGTATTAAAATTATCTTGGGTATCACATAATACCCACATTATTATTTTTTTATTACTACATGTTTGTGGTACACAATGTTTACATTTCCTATAAGCATTCTTTTTGAGTTGGAACACAGATTATTTTTTAAAAGTAAAGTTTTTCCTCTTCAAATGCTTAGAAACTCAAATAGAAGCAATATTATTATGCAATAAGAATTCTGAAGCACCATGAGAACCCTGCCATATTTTATACCCCTTATAGTTTATTAGCATTTTTACAAAGCTCTTTGTGCCTCTTAGATAAATTACCAGGAGGATATCACCTTGCACTTCTAGAAGTAATAAATCAAACTTATTCGCAGAAGTTGATGTAGTGAATTAAAATAAGGTATTATAATTTCTAGTTATAAAATTAAAATTCACACCAAAGTCCTGAAAATCATTCAATTGTTTAACAATCATTCACACTTTTGTTTCACTTTTATCCTGTTATATAGATTCAGAAAACAATAACTAAATGTTCTTTTAAGAAATATGTTTATTTTTTTCATAAATAACAATCAGGAGGTATTTTTGCAATGAACTGGCCTTAAAGAGAGGACAAATAAAGCATCTAAACTTACTTAGAAACTCCTTAAGAAAAATAAAAAGCTCAAGTGTAGAGTATGCACATTCTCTAGATTTAAGCACAGGCATTTGGATTGTTTCCCCGATTTAGTTATCACAAGTTGAGCTGCTATGAACATGGGGCACATATGTCACTATGATATAAATCTTTTAATTCTTTTCTGTGTATCGCTGGCAGGGGAATACCAGGGTCAAATGGGATCTCTACTCCTAGTTATTTTTTGAGGAATCTCCACACTGATCTCTACAGTGGTTACACAGTTCACATTTCCACCAAGAGTGGAAAAGGGGTCCTTCCTCCCCACAGACTCACCAGCATTTACTGCTGGTTGATTTTGAGATAGCAGCCACTCTTTACAGAGTGAGATGAAATTTCAGTGTTGTTTTCATCTGCATCTCTTTTTTTTTTTTTTTTTGCTTTTTGAGACAGGGTCTCGCTTTGTAGTTCAGGCTGGCCCTGAGCTCACTATGGTGTCCAGGCAAGCCGCCACGACCTCAGCAATCCTCCTGTCTCTGCCTCCCGAGTGCTGGGATTACAGACGTGAGCCACCACTTCCGGCATTGTGGTATGCGGCGTTGATTGTTGGTGGGCATGTCTCCACGCCCAGCATTATTTGTGGTTACCGAGGATCGAACTCAGGATCTTGCGCTTGCGAGGCAGGCGCCGGAACCACTGAGCTAACCCTCCGGCCTTCATCTGCATCTCTTGAATGACTAGTGATATTGAGTATTTCTTCATTTGCTTTGTGGCTGCTTTTACTTCTTCCTCTGAAAAGGGTCTGTTGATTTCAGATGCCCTTATTTGGTTTGGGTCTTTAAATGGGGGGCTGACTTTTTAAACGCTTTACATATTGTAGACAGTAGCCTTTTATGTAAGAAACAGCTAGTAATTTTCCCCCATATTGTTGGTTGCCTTTTTGTTCTGCTTCTGTTCTCTCTTACTGTGGGGAAGTTTTTAAGTAAGATGAGATCCCAGTTGTTGATTCATTTCCTTAGTTCTCATCTGCAGAGGTTTTGTTCATAAGTCTTTTCCTAAGCCAATGTCTCCAAGAGTTCTACCTAACCTATTTTGCAGCAGGTTTAATGTTTCTGTTTTAATATATAAGTCTCTAGTCAACTTTGATTTTAGTTTAGTGCATGGTGAGAGAGATAAGTCTAGCTTTAGTCACTGGCAGGTTGAAACCCAGTTTTTTCAGGACTATTTGTGAAAGAGGTTGTCTTTCCTCCCTTAAGGATATTTGGTTCCTTTGTCAAACATGAGGGGGCTCGGTATGTCTGAAATTGTTTGTGTGTCTTCTAATCTCTTCCACTAATTCTCAGGTCTGCTTCTTTGACAGCATCATGCTGTTTTTATCACAGTGACTTTGTTGTATAGTTTCAAGTTGGGGATCATGATATCCCCTGCCATGTCCTTGTTGCCTAGAATTGCTCTTTCTATTCTAGGTATCTTGTGGTTTCAGATGAATTTTTGGATTATTTTATCTAGATCTGTGATGTACGCTATTGTGATTTCAATCAGGATTGCATTGAATAATATAATAGTTGTGGGAGTAAAGCCATTTTGATGATATTGGTTCTTCCTACCTAGGAACAAGATATGTCTTTCCATTTTCTGACAGCCTCTTCAATCTCCTTTTTCAGAGTCCTGTAGTTTTCAGAGTAAAGGTCTTTCACCTCCTTTGTTAGATTGATTCTTAGATATTTCATTTTTATGGAGCTGTTGTGAAAGGAATTGACTCCCCAATTTATTTTTCCATTTGAATGTTATTTGTGAATTTTGAGCTTTGAACTTGTATCCAATCTCATTTTGATCATGTGAGGCACCAAATCTCAAAAGCAAGAACTGATTCATTAGCAAGTGTCTGACATTAATAGTCAAGTTGAGACTGAGTGGAAGTGTCTCTCACCCGTGGCTGGTCAGTGCGTTTTGGTTCCTGGGAGACCATTTCCTACCTGAAAAAACATGTCAGAGGCTTTGAATGGAGAGTATGTGCAGCATTATCTGGTCTCTGGAAGTAATAGAAAACCCATCTTTAACATTATAACCAATTAAGACTTTCAGTTATTTCAAAAAGAAAAGACTAACTTAGTCTTTCCTAGAAGAAGAACAAGTGAGTTTTGCTCACAAAGGAGCAAAGAATGGAATGCATTTCTCAGAAGAGAAGGGGCTCTGTGAATATTAACTGTAGAATAATGTAGTAATTTATACGGGTGTTTGGCAGCTGTAGATATACAGCAGGAAAGAGTTTTATTTTGTTTTGTTTTGTTTTATACCAAGCTGAATACATGGCTTAATAAAAACCTCCTCTAAGTATTAGTCAGTATTATTTAAATTTATCTTTGCTTTAGCATGTATTTTGTATATATAAAGTGATTTTATTGAAAACATACAGAAAGTAAGCAATTTACTAAAGTGAAAAATTTAACCATCCACCATCAGTATAGGTCCCCAAGGTTTTATTTTTGTGGCAAAAGCGAATAGACCCTGCTGGTTTAGTATGGATTCCATACACAGTACGGCTTCATTACTCGGAGCCCTCATGATATATATCGGATCTGTAGACTCCTCCCTTCTGCACACCTGATGTTTTACGCCCTCTAACTTCGATCTCCACATTTCCCATCTGTCACAGGAGGCAACAATTGTTTTGTTCTCTCTCACACTATACTACATTTGGACTTCCTAAAAATCCATGTATAAGTAAGATTGTGCTATATTCTATTTTCAGATAAACTAATTTTGGGACCTCTAGCAAACATAAAATAAAAAATATTCTGTCTAGCTCAGAGTTATTTGGGTTGCTATTTTGTTAGGTTTCCTTCACTGTGACCTAACGCCTCGCTGATCAAGTACTGAAGGAAAGGGAGGACTTTGGCTTTTGATTTTTGGACCCCTCGGGCCATAATTGCTTGGTCCTGTCCCTTTAGTCCTGTGGCAAAGCAACACCATGAGACATTACAGAATCAGTCACTTGCTCTCTCCATGAAAGTCGGGAATCAGAGAGGAAGGAAGAATGCTCAGACACTGGGATTCCACCAAGGCCACACTCTCCATGGCCCGACTTCCTCCCACTTCTTAAAGGTCTCTCTGATCCCTTCTCTGCATTTAATCAGCCTTTAACAGAGAGCCCTGTGAGGAGCTCATGAAAACCATCACAATCCAGATTTAGTGGAAGAATTTCTCAGGGGAAGAAAATAATCTCTCTATTTGAAGGAAATATAAAGATCTAATATCCTGCCAAATCCAGTTAAATGATGTATTTTATGTTACACATGTCTAGATATCTTCATCAAGAATCTTCTATTTCTGAGATTAGCTTTTTAAATACACCTTCAGTTTGGGAGAGGGAGGGTTCCTATACTAAGAACTGCTAACCTGTTTTCTGAAGTCTTAGGAAACACTGGTTACAAACACAAGAGACAGTGGCTAACCTTGAACCAGGTTGGCTGAGCTCAGTGAGACATGGCACGTGTCTGCAGAAGCCCTCTCTCTCCAGACCTGAAGTGAAGCTTTAAGCTGCTGAATTAGGGGATGACTTATTACATGGCCACAGCCTAGCTTTCTCCTCTCATTATTCCTCACTAGCTCATCTTTTAATTTAAAGACTTACTTCCAGCAACATGTTGTCATGGCCATCCTTCTGGAGTTCTTGGTGGTTTGGATTCTGATAATAAAGTCTTACCATAGATGGAGATTAAAGCAAACCAAAACAGTGAAACTTTGTACTTAAAACCTTATTTTTTCCACAGTGTAAAAACTTTCACAAATCTTTTAACAAACTTACTATATGCACATGAAATTTTTAAAGAAATTCCTTAAACCTCCTGTGAGAGAAATGGGAACAGTTTACAGGACATTAAAATAAAATTACTTTTACTGGGTGTACATTGAGTAAGTTACTAAATTGTGAAAATTTTCCACTCACTCTCTTTTCAAATTTCACAAACTAAGAACAGGAAGCAAATCCTTGGATTTCCTATAGCTCAAATAATCATTGATATTTTATAAAGCACTTTTATGAGATAATCAAGAAGCTCCACATAACAAGGCACTATGCTTATAATTCAGGAAGAGCAGGCAAAAGAAACATTAAGCAATTTTTTCCCAAATGAAAGAAGCTGTAAGAAATTGTAATATTTTCAGAGCATCAGGTACAATTCAGTATCCCCTATGCATAATTTCTGGTAAAGTTGAACAGTAATACTTTGCATCTGTATAACATTCAGAACATTTTATAGGCATTTATAAATCCTTTGACTTCTGTATGAGACTGGAAAATCAAAATGTTTCATAGATAGCACAATGAATCACAGTGATTTGTGTTTCTTACAAAATGCCTACGCATCAAAACCATCCCCATGAATTTCTATTAACCTCAGCATTTGAAAAACAACAGCATTTCTAGGTAGAATGGATTTAGATAAGTAAATCAACATTCAAATTTACCTCCTCATGTATGACTTCCTCTTTCGCTCATGAAACATCTGTATACTTTTAAGTTCAGCATTCCTACTGTTCTTTAGAACCTTAAAAGTTGTATGATTTCCAAATAAAGTCAATCTTTAAAAATACTTAATTAGTTAATAGGCTTTGGATTTTTTTCTCCTTGAAAAAATGATCAGTCTTTAGAAATGCATAATATTCCTTCTGATTCCAACACTACAAGGTATGTATATATATATATATATATATATGGGTACATCACATTCAAGGTACAATCATTAATATATTCAAATCAAAATATAGATTCAGATAGAGTTTGAAATATCTGCTTTTGTAGGTGTCATTTTACAGAGACACTTAAGCAAAATATACTAATTAGGAAGTTCCATAGGTTGCAAAATTAAAACATACATATTTGATCTCCATTTGTACCATTTTGGATCAGTTGTTGGTGATGTAAAAGAAAAAAGTGAATTTGATTAATTTTTATTAAAGATGTTGGAAATGCCAAGTGTTGGAAGAGCCGTAGTTCCTATTCCAGGCTTACTTTCCAGTCACGATTGGTGTCTTTGTTTCAAATAACCATGAGACGGCAATGACATAGTCACATTATACTTGAAAAATCAAACATAAATATGTTGATTTTTCAGGTTACATTAATATCAGTTCTGTAATGAGTCCATCTTGCCTAATGTTTATAACAGTCTAGTTATAGAGTTTAACTATGCTTGAATCTATTATGCCTAATATTTCTTTATTTTCTATTTACCATCAATTTAAAATAATTTAAACAATTTTATGCTAGGCACTTTCAACAGAATTGGGATACCAAAATAATTTATAATTGCTGCACTTATATTTTGGCACTGAAACATAATTTCAGTCAGTTTTTGTGATTTGTAAACATTACACTAGAATTATATAAAACTAAATAATTAAATCTTCCTTAAATGTTATTATTTCTTAATTTTCTGCAAATACTAAAAAGGGAACATCTCACAAAAGCAGACAGTATGTCATGCATAGCTTTCATTGACCAGCTTTCTCTAAAAGACCTCTAATTCCTTCCATAAGACACTGAAAATACAGTTCCTTCCCTTCAACATCAGACTTGCTTGTGCGGTTTGTATATTTTTAACTTTCCCAGAACCATCCCCACAAAGACCTTTAAAGAAAAAAACAATTTTAACTGTGTCAGTTACAAATTCAATCATTTTGTTACAAATTAAGCAAAAAGTGTCAGTGCTGCTATTCTAAGCCGTGGTATGTGATGGGTCAGAATGCTACCACATCATTTCTTACTGAAATGGGTATAATTTTACTGCAGGAAAAGATATGAATACAAAGAAGGTGTAGATACGGAGCGCAGAGGGAGTTTAATGTCATTTTAAATTCATTACTGTCCTTGGTGATAAAATGTAATAGAGAATATTATAACCTGCAACCATGCCATTATTTTAATGTTTAATACTGATGTAATTTCAACAATATTTCCATCTTTATAAAAAAGGTAATTTTTTTTCTGACCTCAGAGGAGCACATGTCCACAAGAAGGGCTGGTTACACTGCAGGTTGTGGACTTACTTCACTGGTCTCTTCACTTGTGATGCGTCCCTCCCTCTCTCTTAACTGGAATGTAATTTCCAGTCTGTGTCCAATGCAAAAGTCTATTTTCAAACACCAGTACCCTTACGTGGTGAGTTACTTTGTTCACATAATCCTGAGGATATGATCTAGTAGTTGTATCTCCTGGATCATGATAAATAACTTGCACAGAAAAGATCGAAGATAAAGCAACAATTGCCTTATTCAAATGTATTTATAGAATCAATATTAGTGCCATGCAAAATACATTGTATAATTCTCCAGCACAAACTAGTGGTGCCTTAGTTTCCAACGTACTTTGTGTTATGATTTTAGAGATGTTTGCATGGTGTTTGTGGGGAAGGTGGCTGTGTTTGTCACCTGATGTGTGAGAGGAAACAAAATTCTGAAAAATGCTTTGTTTACAACCAGAACTGTTTATAAACAGAAGCCTTCCTGAGCCAAGGTTCTATTGTGTATTATAAAACTTTACATTTAAAAATGATTTTGTCACATTAAATATTTTACAGCTAATTAGCCAGCTATTAACTGCATGTGCAGAGGAAAATAGAGCTAGCCTGTAAGGAACTGGGAAACCTCAGGTCACCATCATTAAAGCACCAATGTTGTGCACACCACACACCCCACTCCCCACACCTCACACTTATTCCTTAGTGTAGTTGCATATCATATTCTCATCTTCTGGCCTGAGCAGACTGTCAGCAAAGGTTCATTTAAAATACCAGTACTACTGGGCTATGTGATCCCAAGATATCTCGTAAAGTGTCTTTACTTAGCATTCAAATTTGTTCCTGCAAAAAAAGAACTGATTGGGACCCCAGCAGGAGGTGTCTTCGCTTCTCACAGGGCTGCAGGAGCACAAGGCCAGCAAGAGAACGTGCACTTTATCTTAAAGAGGTGACATGTCTACCTTCTCCTTTCCAGAATGGATGCTGCTTGCTGGTGGGCTATTCATTCCAGGACTCACGCCACTCCCCACAACACCCTGGTTTTCAAGTTTTCAGACATGGATTGAATTATGCAGGTGCTTTCTCTATGTCTCCAATCTGCAGATGGCATTTCATGGAACCTTCACATTCTCAGGGGTCAAAATGTGTGAGGCTCTGTCTCTCCCTTTCTCTATCTCTCTGGCTCTCACTCACTGTCTCTGTCCACATATATTAGTTTTCTGAAATACTTTTAAAAGTAATACTACCTATACTTTTAAAAGTAATCATTAGTTTACCTATTACAAATTATGAAAATTAGGAGAAATACAATGAAATGTTAAAAGAAGAAAAATAAAATTGTGTAACTATGTACAAAGGTTACTCAGTGAGACTGAGTTAAAGTTTAAATGAAAATAGATTCACCAGCTGTTTAAAATGATAACTGCATTACTATACACATATTCAAAGTAAGATTCAACAAGTGAATAATCATGCATATAAAAATAGCATGAAGATGGCCAGAGGGTTAGCTCAATGGTTCGGGTGCCTGCCTCGCAAGCTCAAGGTCCTGAGTTCGATCCCGGGCAACCACATACAATGCTGGGCGTGGACACTCACGCCCACCAGCAATCACCCGTAATCCCAACACTCGGGAGGCAGAGACAGGATTGCTGAGTTCAACGCTTGCCTAGGGTACATAGTTAGCTCAGAGCCAGCCTGAACTACCAAAAGCGAGACCCTGTCTCAAAAAAAAAAAAAAAAAATAGCATGAAGATACCAGCAGGGTAAAAAGATGGAAAAAAAAATACCAGAAAAGATTTTTATTTTATATTTCTTTTTTAATTGATTTTATTGGTCTATTTTATATACACATTGAACACTGGACATTTAACACGTTTAGTTGACATTCTTTTTTTTTTTTTTTTTTTTTTTTTTTTTTTTTTTTTTTTTTTTTTTTTTTTTTTTTTTTTTTTTTTTTTTTTTTTTTTTTTTTGAGACAGGGTCTCGCTTTGTAATTGAGGCTAGCTTTGAGCTCACTATGTAGCCCAGGCAAGCCTCGAACTCAGAATCCTCCTGTCTCTGCCTCCCGAGTGCTGGGGTTACAGACGTGAGCCATGACGCCCGGCTAGTTGACATTCTTAATCTTGGTTGACCTATGACTTTTGAAACAGGAACATTTTGGGAAGGGAGGTCCTAGGTGTGGTGTTCACCCACCTGCGTGTCTGACACATGTTTAGACCTAACAGACAAGGTGGTGTGAATTACAGCATAATCTCAAACTCCTGCTGATCCTTGTGTTGATATGCAAATCTATCCACTAGGACTTGGTCACGAGACCTGCCCTTCTTGAGCTGTACCTCCAGCCTCAGTTCTGAAGGCTTTCCTTTGCACTGATCTGCTCGAGCCCCATCCCCCTCTAACTGTGTATTCATTTCTACCTAACTTAGCTGTCTATAAATTAGGGCTAGATTTGTGCTGAAGATCAGGTATTATGTAGAACCCTCCAGTTATCTGTAGGGGTGTAAAATGAAAGATTTAAGGACATTTCATCTTCACAAAGTTTTAAATGTTTTCCAGAATGCAAAGGTATGAATCATTATTTGGTTTGCCACGTTGTGAAACTGCCAAAGCAGTATGAAGTTTATTATGGAATTTCCATAACATTTTCATTAAGTACTATTCAAATTCAGAATTCTTAGTAGATTCAAACATAATTTATAAATTCATGTTTACAAGGAATTCACAATTTAAATAGTTAAAAGGGAACCATGAGATATTACTTGATACTGATATAAAAAATAACCCCTTCCTATTTATTAGTATTTCTCTTGTTCTTTAGGACCAAATTAAAGTGAGAGTACCTGGGTCAAACTTTCCTCCCATAGTAGGTACTCTCTGTGGGCTCTTCACATTTATATTTGTATAATAATCTTTATACTAAAATTGAGTAAGCATTAATCTACAAGTGCATGAATAGAGCCAATGATTCATTTGATCACTTCTGATAAAATTGACCAGAGTATAATTGTTTATTCCCCTATCCTTTGCAGTAACCATATTCAGGATTATTATGTAAAATGGAGCTTATATCTGAGCAGGGTATGGACAAAAACACCGGATCAGCCTTCCATAGTAAAAGGGTAGGTAGGCTCAATTCCATGACTGGTAAAAGAGTCCCACAACCTCAGAGTCTCAGAAAAAGTTCTCCTTCTTTCCTGTCTCAATTCCAGAATAAGCTGACAGGGGGTAAAGACACACTGCTCCTCTAAGGATAAGGGGTGCTGCAGGCATTGTGTACGAGGACCTAAGTGTCACTGCGGCAGGTTGTATAAAATGAAGGGTAGTCTTTGCCTACAAACGCACCTAATGCCAATCGGTACACACTGCTTTTGTTCACACCTTCGTGACCATGAACCAACCACATCAAAAGTTCATAGGTAAGTTCCAGATTTGGAAATATGACTGTTTCCAAGATTCAGCTATTACAAATTAAGTTGCTACGAACATGGGTGCACATATGTCACTGTGATATGATGCTTTTAATCCTTTCATATATATACCTAGCAGGAAAACACAGGGTCAAATGAGACCTCTAATCCTAGTTTTTTGAGGAATCTCCACATGATCTTCACAATTTTTGTACCAGTCTACATTACCACCTACAGTGGAAAAGGGCTCCTTTCTCCTCACAGCCCCACCAGCATTTGTTGTTGGTTGATTTTGTGGCAGCAGCCCTTCTTTACGTAGTGAGATGGAATCTCAGTGTTGTTTCCTTCTGTATCTCTCAAATGACCAGTGACGCTAAGCATTTCTCCATATGTTTCTTAGCTGCCTTTACTTCTTCATCTGAAAATATCTCTTCATTCCAGATGTCCATTTTTGAATTGGATCTTTAAATTTGGGGGGTTAGGTTCTTTATATACTCTAGAAAGTAGAATATGTACTGAGAAAAAGCTAGCCATTTTCCCATATTGTTGGTTATCTTTTCACTCTGCTGGTGGTCTCTCTTTCTGTGCAGAAGATTTTTAATAAGATGAGATCCCAGTTATTGATTCCTTCTGCTAGTTCTTGTGCTGAGGTTTTGTTTATAAAGTATTTATTTCCCTAAGCCAATGTCTTCAAGAGTTTGACCCAACTTATTTTCCACAAGGTTTAACATTTATTTTTTAATATTTAAATCTCTAATCCACTTTAATTTTAGTTTGATGTTTGGAGGAAAAGATAGATCTAGCTTTAATCTTTGGTAAGTTGAAACCAAGTTTTTCCACCACTGTTGGTTAAAAAGGCTGTCTTTCCTCTATTGAGGGTGTTTGGATACTTCATCAAAGATAAGGTAGCTTAGCATATCTGGTGTTGTTTCTGGATTTCTAGTCTTTTCCATTGATCCTTGCATCTATTTCTTTGCCAGTACCATGCTGTTTTATCACACTGGCTTTGTAGTATAGTTTCAAGTTAGGGATTGTGATACCCCTTGCTATGTCCTTGTTGCCTAGAATTTATTTTACTATTCTAGGTCTCTTGTGATTTCAGATGAACGTTTGGATTATTTTATCTAGCTCTGTGAAATCTATTGTTGGGATTTCGATTGGGATTGCATTGAATCTCTACAGTAGTTTTGGCAATATGGCCATTTTGAGCATGTTGCTTCTTCCTACCCAGGGTCAAGGATATCTTTCCATTTTCTGATATCCTCTTCAGTTTCCCTTTTCAGAGTACTGCAGTTTTCAGAGTGCAGAGCTTTCACCTGTTTTGTTCAATTGATTCCCAGTAATTTCTTTTCTTTCTTTTTTTGTTTTTGTTTTTATTTCGACGTTATTTTGAAAGTAATTGATTCCCTGATGCCTATCAATGGGAGAATGGATAAAGAAGATGTGGGCTTTCTTAGTGAAATGGAGTATAACTCAGCCATAAAACTGATAAATTTGAGTCATTTGTACTCAAGTGGAGGTACCTCAGGGTCGTACTAATAAGGGAAATAAATAGGCACAGATATGTAAATACTGTATCTTTTCTCTAGCATGAAAAAGTGAAGGTATAAATGAATCTCAAATGTATGATAGGTAATGTGAGATAGGAAGAAAATGTACAAAAGGAAAAAAAGAAAGGGCAGGTAAAGGAAAGTAAAGAAAGAAAAGATACAATAGTTGAAGTAAAAAAGAAACAAAGCTTATTTATATAAGGGGTGGAAGTTACAGGAAGGGCAGGGGAAAGGGCAAAATGAGAATCAAGATATGTCACGTACAGGTACAAATTCTCAATGTTGAATGCGGTCATGATTTATATATAAAATATATCTGTAATGTCAATTAAAAAGAGGCTCTAATATGGTTATCTGTTATGGATAATTTACGATTTATGCTCCTGTATTATGAACAAATACATTTATCTATTTAACTTTTTAAAAATTTCTCCACTTGCTCCCTCTCTTACTTTTCCAGTTTCCTACTTCTAGTACATACTGCACGTGGGTCTGGCCCATAGTTCTCTTCAGTGTTTCTCAAGTTCAGGTTGACCCTATGCCTACAAGAGTTTTTGAAGTGGACAAAGAGCCTACTCTCAGAAAATAAGTATTTTAATCTGTGACTCACAGAGTTTGACCCAGAGACTGGTAACTGACTCAATGCATTTACTTGAGTGCTTTTCTGAAAGTACTAAAAAAAATCTATTTCACAAGGAGGCAGGTCAGATGTTCACATTGGAATAATGATGGAGAAATAAGTGTCTGAGAACATTTCATGTTCAATTATCTGGATCTTAGACAACCTGACATTAATTTTGGGCTTTTGTGTTGCATCAGCCATGGTTTTGCTTGGTTTTTGAAGTACTATAGAAAGTTGCACAAACTGAGGTCCTCTGTGCTCTGCATCTGCAAAAATTTGAAAGGCAATGAGTAGACTGACAACAAAGCATCAGAGATGACCAGACCTCCAGACTTTTTTAATGTGTGTCCACAACTGCTGTGCGCTGCATATGAAATTAGTGGAGTTTACATTTCATAAATAATTTAACTCCATAAATGAAGTAATCATTCAATTCAGTATTCATTTTGAGCTTTTCCAATATTGTCCTTAAAAAGAGCAGCTAAACCAATTTACTAAGGTGTCCTGTGATAATCTGATAGCATACGATTGAAAGTAACTTAGCCATGCTCCTTAATGTCATAAGAGTTCCAGGTTAGCATGTATTCTTTAAGGAGAGAGAATGTTGTATTTGTAATTATTTGCTCCTATTGTGTATTGTACATGTAACTAATATAGTTGGAAAATCATGGGAAAGGCAAATTATGATTGCAGACAAAGTTCTTTCAGACTCAGCAGTGGGAAACTGTGTATTCTTTTATATAAATATTTCTCTCCTGCACAAAAATAATGACATGAAATTTGTTTGTAGAAAAAGAAACCTTCCTATATCTATTTATTTTTAGTTAAATTATTATTTTGAAGGAGCTAATAAAAATAGATGTAACAAAAAGATACTTTAACAATTGAAAATGGGAAAATTTTTCTCACAATATTCAATGGTAAAATAAATGTCAAGAAAATGTGTCACCTGAGAAATACAGTTTATGTCTGAATAATTTTTGTCAATGATCATTAGTTAATATTTTAAGTATGAATTGACAATAGAAATGAAAGTATTTCTGAGTTTTAACCATATTTCATTAATTAAATTTAATGAGTTGAAAGCAAATGTATTAATTAGTCTTAGTACATTAATTCATTATTGTAAAATTAATATAAATATAAGAAGCTCCATCTAGGTAGAGAATATATAATATTAATTTAGAGAGATGTTCATTTAAAAATTACAATTGTTCTAAAGCTAACAGTGGTGTAGCACTTCACAGTTTTTTGAGATTAAAATATGTAGTTTTTTATTCACAATTATACAAACAACCAT
This sequence comes from Thryonomys swinderianus, assembly GCA_004025085.1. Classification (NCBI taxonomy): domain Eukaryota; kingdom Metazoa; phylum Chordata; class Mammalia; order Rodentia; family Thryonomyidae; genus Thryonomys; species Thryonomys swinderianus. Next base: position 15,413 of record PVIC010036697.1, read on the forward strand.
AATAACTTACATTGCAAATTTTACTGATTTGTTCTCACCACACCCCTTGTTTTCTTTCTTCTCATGTGTTACTTCTGATTAATGTTCCAGCTGGGAAAGGGGCTCACTCCACCAGACTCAGCGGGATGATTCCGCACACAGAGGACAGTTATACTGTAAACTTTATCAACTGTCAATCTTGTTATATCATTTCTTTGCTTAAAAATCTTCATTTATATCGGAGATCCTGAAAAACCTTAATTTGTATGTCTATAAGGTTTCTCATATTCTAGCTTTATATAATTCTACCTTTATACTCTTCCTAATACTATGCGAGTACACTCTTGGCAAAGTTTCCCATTATAAAAATGCTGGACTGGGCCAGAGATTTAGCTCAGTGGTTACGGTGCCTGCCTTGCAAGCACAAGGTCCTGAGTTCAATCCCGGTAACCACATACAATGCTGGGCATGGTGACTCATGCCCACCAACAATCAACCAGCGATCAGCACCACACACCACAGTGCCAGGTGTGGTGGCTCACAGCTGTCATCTCAGCACTCAGGAGTCAGAGACAGGTGGATTGCTGAGTTGGAGGCTTGCCTGGCTACATAGTGAGCTCAGGGCCAGCATGAACTACAAAGTGAGACCCTGCCTCAAAAAAAAAAAAATGCTGGACTGTTTATTTCATGAACGCCAAATTACTCTGCAATGAATTTAAATTCTATAAAATACACCTGCTATAACACAGAGTATGCAATATGACCTTATCCCTTCCTAGTAAGTGTTCATGAAGATTTAACAGAAGTTTAACCATATTAAGAAACTAACTCTCAATAAAATAATAAAAGTTACAGTCCTCACAGAATTTTCAAAGATTATAATATTAAATAGAAAAAGAGTAAGTATAATATTACCTACTGTAGACTTACCATACATCAGAGTAGCACACTGGCATGTTTAGATTTCAAGGACGGCAAAATGTAAAGATAAATTATTTCAAAATATTGTCCAGTCCATTAATTAGTACAGGTCCATATTGATCTGGTTCCAGGATTGGAACACAATCATAATGTACATGATCTTTCAATTTTTGAGTAAACTTTTACTTTCAGTAAGGTGTCTCGTGTTTTGTAACTGCTGATTTCATTTTTTTAAATTGAATTCTTTATTGGTACCATTTATATACATCCCACGATCATACATAACATTGGGGAATTTGTACCAATATATGACACAAGTTAATTCTCATTTTTACCCATATCCCTACCCACTCCACCTCCCCACCCCATATACATGCTATTTTATTTTCTTTCAGAATCATATTTGTTCCTTCCCCTCATTACATTCCCGCATCAAATTTCCTTTGGAAATTTCCCATTCTACAAAAACTGTCATAGAACAAAATTAATAGAAAAATAAGCTTCCTTGATTCAAATCACAATGATTGGTTTCAGGACCCTTAAAGAGATTGGTTAAAAAAAAAAAGGTTAGATAACATGCTCTCTGTAGCTTTGTTAATAATGAACACCAATTTAAACAATAAGTGAACCTTTATTGGAGCTTATAAAATCTAAATAAAAGGTTTTTCTCTCCAAGTGTCAAAACACAACTTAAGTTAATTTGTCAGTGTGGATAATGAAGCCCTTGGATACCATGAGATCTCAAAAAAGCAAGTTCATTTCTACAGAGGGGTGTCCACCACCCCAAAGGCGAGACAGCAAGTACAAACAGAGGTCACAGCAGGCTCATGCTTCTCCTGCAGTGATGAGAGGCAGCTGACCTTTTCCCCATTGGCTGGTTGAAGGTTCACAGTCTATCTCAATTGGCTGGTGTCAGGGGCATGAGTGGAGCGGCTGAGGGAGACCTATGTCCCCAGGATCCAAGCAGAGCCAAAGTTCCTTGGAAGTGTAACAGTTGCAGAGTTATGTAAGGGTAGCTGCAGTAGAACCGAGTTTAAGACACATGCACTCCCCAGTACATCCTTTAGTAGTCGAGAGGGCAGCAGTTTCTCACAAGTCAGTTCAGTTCTTAGTGTTACCTGCTTTCTATAGAGTAAATAATAGATTGTATTTAATAAACCTTAAGATTCTTTCAGCCAACAAGATCCCATTTGCTTGAAGTTTCAAGGATATCTTTCCAAGGAATAGATTTGCCAGTTCCAAAACAAACTGGGCTGTGATTTCTGTTCCAGGATATTAGCACTTCAACTTCCTTTTGACTTTAGCAACTTATAACATATCAGGTAGCTGGGAATTTCAGTGTATGGAATTGTTTCTATGCGTTGAAACTGCACCTGCCAGCTTATTGTCGTGACTCAGAATGGCATGAGGTCAACCTGAGGGACCCTGGCCAAGAATCTCTGGGTGATTGTAGCACACCCTCTGATTTTCTTTGTAGTAGGCAGTGGAGGTTCTGAAATAAACTCATAACATTTCTACGTTGATGGTAACAGAATACCTGCAATTCAGAGCTATCGAAAATAGTGTGCTTTTGTTTCTGGGAAAACCACAAATATTATACAACTTGTTATAATACATAAACATATATTTGTGCATATATAAGAATAAAATATATTTTTATTTATAGGTATAAAATATGTATATCTATAAATAAAATCTGAAAACGTTTGCCTCAAAGTATAGATTTATAGAAGTGTTTTATACCAACTTAGGATCTTTTAGGTGTTGGATTGTTTACTTTTAGGGTGAGACTAAAGTGATGTCTTTTCACAAGTTATTCTTTCCCTTACATTGACTAAAGAAGTCAAACGTATTGTGCCTTTAAAAATCTGTGAGACCGGGGCCGGAGGGTTAGCTCAGTGGTTCCAGCGCCTGCCTCGCAAGCACAAGGACCTGAGTTCGATCCCCGGTTACCACATATAATGCTGGGCGTGGTGGCTTACGCCTGTAATCCCAGCACTCGGGAGGCAGAGACAGGAGGATTGCTGAGTTCGCGGCGGCTTGCCTGGGCACCATAGTGAGCTCAGGGCCAGCCTGAACTACAAAGCGAGACCCTGTCTCCAAAAAGCAAAAAAAAAAAAAAAAAAAAAAAAAAAAA
>PVIC010036698.1:0-18435 GCA_004025085.1 Thryonomys swinderianus
GCCGGCACTCACAGGACACGCTGAGCTGGACAGTCCCGTCCTTGGTCACGCCGGCCTCAGGGAAGGTCACCAGACAGGTGAGCTGGGTGCCGTGGTCCTGAGGGAGGGGCGTGAGCAGGATCTCTGGGGAGCTGTGGGCCCCCGAGCCCAACCCCAGGGATCCCAGGGCAGCCCTGGCCCAGGTGAACGTGGGGGCCACGGCCCCACTGCAGGTCCCCGGCATGGAGCACAGCAGGCGGCTGAGGTGACCAGACACCAGCGGCTCCGGGATGTGGATGTGCAGGGTCTATGTCAGCTCTGGGGAGGACAGACGGACAGAGGCCCGGAGAGGGGCTGTGTGTGTGTGAGATAGACACCTCTGCCCGAGGGCGTCCCACACTCTGCCCACCCTTCCACCCCAGGACTGGTTCCTCAGGGTCCTCCCGTCCCTCTGCCCTGTCCAGGACTGTTCGGTACCTGTGACGATCACAGTGACCATCCGTGACACGTAATTGTATTTCAGTGTTCCTCTCTCCACATGAAAATAGTAACTTCCAGAGATCCCCTTTCTGGACACCTGTGATCCTCAGGGAGCTGTTGTAGGCCCTGGGGTCCCCGAGGAGCTGGAACCGAGGTTTAGTTCTCAGTGCAGCTCTCTTGCCTGGGTCATTTGTGGCCACAAGTTCATCTGTCTTGTGGTCAGCTACAGAATTCTTCTTGTGCCAGAACTGAAGAGTGGAAAATTACCACCCCCCAGTTCCCTAACTGAAAGGTTAAAGCTAGGTCAGCCCAGGCAAACAAGATGCTGTATCGGGCAGTAACATGCTATACCCTAGCAAAAATAAAACTTCGTTTAACAAGGTACATAAAACCGCAAGACTTGGAAAGCCCAAAGACCAATAAGGGACTGCCCCGTAGTCCTCCACCCCCTGTTTGAATTCTGCTTAAAAGAGGACTGTCATCAACCACCGCTGCTGCTCCCGGCCCACGTTTCTTTTAGTGGCGGAGGCAGCCCAGATTCAAATCTGTTAATAAAACCTATATGAACTCTAAATTGGCTGACTGGAGTTCATCACCTGGGTTGGGGGGTCTCTGCTCCTCCGGGGTGGCCTCGTCTCCACACAACAAGAACCAGTAGCCATAAGCAGGGGTCGGGGTTTCCCAGCCATCCCGGGGGTAGGAGAAGGAGCAGGGCACCAGGCCGCACAGGTTCTCCTGCAGGACCACGAAGGGCTGCACCTCCAGCTGGAAGCTTCCTTCGTCCTGCAGGGTCCCTGGGGGGACACGGAGTCTCAACTGTAGCCCCAGCCCCCACCCAGGCCAGTCTCTGTCCCTTCATTCACCCGCCCACAGCAGGGACAGCAGTAGGACTGGCAGCAGAATCCTGGCCCAAGCGGAGGCAGGTCCTGCACACTCTGGCCTGGTTCTCCACCTGCCAAAGATGCTTCATCTGGAGGCCTGGCATGCCAGTCACAGCCACCAGGAGGAACCTCAGGAAACACACATGTCCCCAAAGATCCCCTTCTGACTTCTCCATTTCAGTGGGGGAGTTGGCCAGGGATACCCTGGGGGGCCTGTTCCCTATCGGAGGGGGCCTTCCTGGCTCAGCCTCAGGGCAGGGCCTGCTGGGAGTAGGTTTCCCAGGGTCCCTACAGGGCTCCTGTGAAGGGTCTGCGGCCTCCCCCTTTCCTCCTTCACTCAGTTCCGGGCTCTGGCTCCTCCAGGAGGCCGAGGGCACTGCAGTGGGTTGAGGGAGGACGTAGGAGACCCCGGTCTCCCAGAGCCCAGGGAAGGGCAGTTGCCTGAGCTGGCCCCAGTGGCGAGCATTAGAGTGCAGGTCAGGACCTGGGCCCTCCTCTCAACAGTTACCCGAAAACTCTCTCTCAGGAGAACTTGCAAAAGCACCTCTAGGCTGCACCCCAGCAAGAGGCCCTTGCGTCCCACTGGGCTGTGTTCGCCTAGGCTGCGTGGCTCTGGCACCTCTCGGAACTGCATGAGCAGTTCGCTGGGCCCAGAAAGAAACAAAATAGCAGGCCCCACCCCCACCCCCCTACAGCGGGTGGGGAGAAGTTTCTCCCACCACAGACTTCTTTCCAGTTTTGTTTTCGTTTTTTTTTTTTTGAGGCAGGGTCTTGCTTTGTAGTTCAGGCTGGCCCTGAGCTCACTATGTAGCCCAGGCAAGCCTTGAACTCAGCAATCCTCCTGTCTCTGCCTCCCGAGTGCTGGGATTACAGGCGTGAGCCACCACACCTGGCTGTTTTTGTTTTTAATATTGAAATAATACGTAAGTAGGGAGCCTGGCAACTTAGCCTGTTCTGTAGTCTGGGATACTGGGGAGGCTGAGATAGGCAGATGCTTGAGCCCAAGGGTTTAAGCCTGAGCCACATATGGAGACCCCATCAAAAACCAACGAAAGGGCCAGAGGGTTAGCTCAGTGGTTCCGGCACCTGCCTCGCAAGCGCAAGGTCCTGAGTTCGATCCCCTGTAACCGCATATAATGCTGGGCGTAGAGACACGCCCACCACCAATCAACATCGAATACCACAATGCCAGACGTGGTGGCTCACGCCTGTAATCCCAGCACTCGGGAGGCAGAGACAGGAGGATTGCTGAGTTCACGGTGGCTTGCCTGGGCAACATAGTGAGCTCAGGGCCAGCCTGAACTACAAAGCGAGACCCTGTCTCAAAAGCAAAAAAAAACAAAAAAAACAAAAAAAAAACAAAGAAAACAGGGCAGTGTCACCAAAGGCCTGGAGCAGGGTTGGCAGGGGATGTGGAGGGGCTGGCAAAGGGCAGTGGCCCAGGGAGGCAGGAAAACCTGATTTCACTGCTTGACAACCAACAAGGATAAGGTTTGTATATTTCACAGCTGTTAAACGAGTGGTTTGTAAATTCACCACAAAATATTCTAAGTAACTGGTGATAGGCACAGTAATTAGCTAGATTTAATTATTCCACTCTCCACACATGTATCAAAACATCACACCGTGTTCTATAAATATGTACAACTATCTTTTGTCAATTTAAATAAAATAAATTGAGAAGCAGACATAACATAAAATTTGCCATTTCAACCTTACTAGGGGGCACATTTCACTGGCATCAAAGATGTTCCCATCACCAGGTAGCCAGCAACCCTCTGAAAAAAAGCTCACTCAATAAGCAGCCACTTCCGTCCCTCTCCACCGGGCTCTGGTCATCTACTTCTGGCCTCTAGGGATTGGCCCCATCTGGACTTTCCTAGAATCAGACTCTGTCCATATTTGGGGGGGCTCTTTCACTTAATACAGTGATGCTGTTTCATGAGCACCTAGCAGACCTGAACTCCTTTTTATGCCTGAGAAACATTCTGTTCTATGAAGAGACCACCTTTCATCATGACACTCTGTGTGTGTGTATGAAATGTGGGATTTGACATGGGCCTGGCTCATGCTGGGCAAACCCTGCAGAAGTACACAGTTTGTGTAGCATATATTTCTGATGAATAAGCTGGTTATGCTAAGACGCACGAGTCTCATTCGAGAAGCAGCTCCGTTCTAGAGACTGGCCTGTGGCCACGAAGCAGCGAGTTCCACAAGACCAGCCCAGCAGCCAGCAGCTGAGAAAGGACAAGGGAGAAACAGATGGAGCTGAGAGAGCCCTGCCGCCACACAGGCACATGTGCCATGACTGTTCAGGGCCTTAGACCCCACAGGCGAGGTGCTTTCTGCAGATGCAGCCCTGGATGCTTCACATGAGTCCCTAGGCCAGTGTCCACCCAGCCCAGTGAGGCAGGTGGCCGTGTCCATTTGACAGAAGAGGAAGGTGTGTAGGTAAGTGCCCTGTGCAGAGCTTGTACTGAGCCCTGTGGTCAGGGTGGCGGCTTTCCCTGTGCTGCCAGGACCTTTCCCCCATGCATGAAGGCTCCTGATGGCCCCCAGGATGCTGTCCCCTGGGAGCCCACCGCCATACATCCTGATCTAAGTACCCACAGCACTGGTGTCCTGGTGCTGAGGCTTTCTTTATGGGCACCTGTTACATAGTCTGGCCACTGACTTAATGGGTTGACGCCAATGTTTAAAAACTGGGTCAGGGCCGGAGAGTTAGCTCAGTGGTTCCGGTACCTGCCCAGCAAGTGCAAGGCCCCTGGTTCAATCCCTGGTAACTACAAACAACAATACCAGGCATGGTGACTCATGCCCACCAGCAATCAGTACCACACACCACAATGCCAGGAGTGGTGGCTCACGCCTGGAATCTTGGCACTCAGGAGGCAGAAGCAGGAGGATTACTAACTTCAAAGCTTGCCTGGGCTACATAGTGAGCTCAGGGCCATCGTGAACTAAAAAGAGAGATCCTGTCTCAAAAACAAAAACAAAAACAAAAAAACCCAAAACCAAACCTGGGGCAGTCCCTGCCCAAGTCAAGAAACCAGCAAAGACCTCTGTACTGGTTACCAACTTGTACACGAGGAGCCAAGGGGAGCTCAGGAACCTAAACCCAACATGCCTCTCTCTGCTCATCGTCTTGAAGGAATCCTCCCTGGCCCTGCATGTCAGTTTCCTGCAACCGTGGTGAGGACACAGACAGGGTACCATCTGCCCTGGGCCCGACTGGCCAAGGATCTGCTCCCGAGTCCTGTGGCTATGCACAGGGCTCATTTCCTGTGCGATGCAGGACAGGAGGTCTCAGCTGAGGACCCAAGCCCTGGCCACCGTGCTCTCTGTGTGGGCGCTGACAACAGGGCAATTTGCTCAGTCGAAACCAGCAAGGGAAAAACCCTGCCAGCAAGGCAGAAGTTAGGCTCTTATGTAATGCAATCACAGGGCTGGCATCCCTCCTGTGTTCCTATATTCTGTGTTAAAAACCAAATCCCAGCCACACTGAGAGGGAGGAGCTATGCAGGCCTTGGGTGCCGGCAGGCAGGGCCTTCGGAGCTGGGCTGAGCTGGGCTGAGCTGGGCTGAGCAAGCCGCTCCGTGAGTCCCACTGTGTGTGGTGGTCAGACCGGGGCTCCACACCGGCTGGGCTGGGCAGGCAGCCACAGGGGAGGTGCTCTCTGCAGCCCCAGCCGCAGAGGCTCCTTGGAAATTGCTTTCTTGAGGCCAAGGGTCCAGGGAATCAAGGTTATTGTGCACCTCTGACAAAGGCGGAGTAAAGTCACCTGCTCAGAGTCTGAGCTCAGGTGGAGGCTGAGCTCTGCAGCCATGCAGGTCCTCTCTGCTGACCAGAATGCCGCAGGCTTAGAGAACGGCTGGCACAGCTCTCACCCCATGTCTCCCTCCCGGAGGAGCTGCCTCTGCTGCTGGCCACCACTGCAGATCCTGAGTCTGAGGACGCCGGGCTGCTGGAGGCTGAGGGCAGTGTCCCGAAGCTGCTGCTCCTGGTCTGTGGTCAGGCTGCAGCACGTGCCGCGCAGTCCGGGCTGCCTGGCCAGCTCTCATGGCTGCGCCCCGAAGGGAAGGGAGACAGGCATGCCTGAGGGTCATGGGGACTGGTGGAGAGGAAGGAGGAGCCCCAAGTGAAGAGGGAAACCGGCATGTCTCCTGCCTCTGTTCTCTTCATAACCACGGGCCCTCCCTCATCCACCCATCCTCATTGCTCAAGTGCTTTGTTGTTGTTATTGTTGTTGTTGTTTTTGAAACATTGTCTCGCCTCTTGCCTTGTAGTTCAGGCTGACCCTGAACTCATAGCCCAGGCTGGCCTCGAACTCATGGCAATCCTCCTGAGTCTGGTTCCCAAGTGCTGGGATGACAGATGTGAGCCACTATGTCCAGCTTTTCAGAGCATTTTAGAATTTCACTGTGTTCATGATGACCTCCTTGTGCAGGTAGCACAGAGAGCTGCAGAATGTGAACAGGACTTAGGAGCCACCCAGTCGGACAAAGCCCTTCTCCCTGGTGCTGTTTCTTGTCAAGCAGCATAGGCCCGTCTCAAAAAAAAAAAAAAAAAAAAAAAGGAATTTTAAATGATTTGTTTAACAAATAGGCCAGGCTCATCTGAGTACTTAGAAGTGTTAACTCAGGGCCTGCTCATCAGCCCCATTAAGTAGGCACTTTTGTTGTATCCTTTAATAGTAGAGGAAACTGAGGCACAGTGAGGCTAAACCAGCTATCCAACACCACACAGACAGCAAGTGACCTGTTCTGGGGCACCAGAAGGTTGCCTCTTGTTTGTTTGTTTGTTTGTTTGTTTGTTTGAGACAGGGTCTTGCTTTGTAGTTCAGGCTGGCCCTGAGCTCACTATGTAGCCCAGGCAAGCCTGGAACTCAGCAATCCTCCTGCCTCTGTCTCCCAAGAGCTGGGATTACAGGCGTGAGCTACTACGCACGGCTAGCAGGTTGGCTCTTAATTTGCAAGCCAGTGCTTCTCTGTACTATTTATAAATCTGGACCTGACTATCCTCCCCTCTGAGATAAGAACCCCAGGGCATGGACCTCATCTGGTACACAGAGATGGACATGGACATGTGGAAGGAGGGATAAATGGCTGTTTCAGGAGAGCCAGTTACAGCCTTGAATTCCTGCTTCCTCTTACAAGGTTCTGGTGTGGGTGTTATGGTCCAGACTGGCACCTCTTGGGTTTTTTTTTTTTTTTTTTTTTTTTTTGCTTTTTGAGACAGGGTCTCGCTTTGTAGTTCAGGCTGGCCCTGAGCTCACTATGGTGCCCAGGCAAGCCACCGCGAACTCAGCAATCCTCCTGTCTCTGCTAGGATTACAGGCGTGAGCCACCACGTCTGGCATTGTGGTATGCGGTGTTGAGTGTTGGTGGGCGTGTCTCCACGCCCAGCATAATATGTGGCTACCGGGGATCGAACTCAAGACCTTCCGCTTGCGAGGCAGGCGCCGGAACCACTAAGCTAACCCTCTGGCCCTGGAGCCTGTTGTTTTAATGAAGAGGATCTGGGCCTTGGGCACGCTGCTTGGACCGAGCATAATGCACTTCTGGTGGGGGCGCGGGCGCCACCTGTTGGCAGTGTCGTGTTAAGGCCGTACTCGTGAGATCACGTGGCTGGAACGGGTGGTTCAGAGACTGGACTAATGAAAAGTTTGTCTGAAAAATCACCGCCCATCCCTAGGGACCGACGACAGTGGCTTCCAAACTTTTCTGACCACAATTCCCAGTAAGATATAATTTTGAAGAAAATATCAATGAAACTCATTCTTGGGCAATTAATATGCCCTAATAATTATAATTGCTTTAAAAGTGACTTCACAGGGCTGGGGATTTAGCTTAGTGGAACCGTGCCTGCCTCACAGTCTCAGGGTCCTATGTATGATCCCCAGTACCAAGAAAAATAAGTTTTTTTTTTTCTTTGAGACAGAGTCTCACTTCATAGTTCAGGCTGGCCCCGAACTCACTATGTAGCCCAGGCAAGCCTCAAACTCAGCAATCCTCCTGTCTCTGCCTCCCGAGTGCTGGGATTACAGGCATGAGCCACCAGGCCTGGCAAGAAAAATAAATTTAAAAAAAAATTTTGGGGTCGGAGGGTTAGCTCAGTGGTTCCGGCGCCTGCCTCGCAAGCACAAGGTCCTGAGTTCGATCCCCAGAAACCACATACAGTGCTGGCCATGGTGACTCACCCCCACCAGCAATCAATACCACATACCACAGTGCCGGGCGTGGTGGCTCACACCTGTAATCCCAGCACTCGGGAGGCAGAGACAAGAGGATTGCTGAGTTCGAGGCTTGCCTGGGCTACATAGTGAGCTCAGAGCCAGCCTGAACTACAAAGCAAGACCCTGTCTCAAAAAGGAAAAAAAAAAATTTCACAACATAATTTCACAAAATGATTCCACTATTGTTAAACCCTAGTCAGAATCCTTTAAGTCGATTCCCACACTGTTTTGTTTTGTTTTGTTTTGTTTTGTTTTTGGAGACAGGGTCTCGCTTTGTAGTTCAGGCTGGCCCTGAGCTCACTATGTAGCCAAGACAAGACTTAAACTCAGCAATCCTCCTGCCTCTGCCTCCTGAGTGCTGGAATAACAGGCGTGAGCCACCAGGAGGCCCCACACTGTGGTATGTGGTATTGATTGCTGGTGGGCGTGAGTCACCATGCCCAGCATTGTATGTAGTTACCAGGAATTGAACTCAGGACCTTGCACTTGTGAGGCAGGCACCAGAAGTACTGAGCTAAATCTCTGGGCCCCGTCAGTGTTCTTGTAACACTTTCACATTGTAGTGTGGATTTTTCTTTAAACTGAATTCTTTATTGGTACAATTTATATACATCTCACAATCACATATAACATTGGGGAATTTGAACCAGTATATGACACAAGTTAATTCTCATTTTTACCCATATCCCTACCCACCCACACCTCCCTACCGCCTTTATACATACTCTTTTATTTTCTTTCTGAATCATATTTATTCCTTCCCCTCATTACATTCCCACACCAAATTTCCTATGGAAATTTCCCACTCTATAAAAGCTGTCATATGTAGTGTGGATTTTGTAGTCATCACATATCCAACCTCTTCCTTTTTATTTCTTTTTTCTTTCTTTCTTTTTTTGTTTTTTGGTGCGCAGCTCTGGGAGAGGTGAGAAAGAATGGGCACACTATGGCCAGAGTATTTGTGTCCCCAACTTCATAGGCTGAATCCTGACCCCAACGTGACGGAGACAGAGATGCAGCCTCTGGGGCGGTCGGGTCTCAGCTGAGGAGCCTCATGAGCAGGATGAGTCCATCTGTCCCAGGCCCCAGAGGGACGCCGTCCTTCCCCCACGTGCAGACACAGCAAGGTGCCATGGCTGAGCAGGACACCGGCCTCACCTGTCACCTCCCACACCTGTGCCTGAACCCTGCAGGCTCCGGATCGTGAGAGACCAGTGTGTGTGTTGTGCTGCTGGGACTGACGAGGGCCCGGCACATGCTGGGCAGTGCTGCACCACCAAGCTACACCCCAACCCCTGGGGAGAGTTTATCCACTTCTTGGGTTTTTTTTGAGACAGGGTCTCACTTTGTAGTTTGGGCTGGCTCTGAGCTCACTATGTAGCTTAGGCAAGCTTCGAACTCAGCAATCCTCCTGTCTCTGCCTCCCGAATGCTGGGATTACAGGCATGAGCCACCATGCCTGGCACTGTGGTATGTGGTATTCATTGTTGGTGGACATGAATCTCCATGCCCAGCACTGTATGTGGTTTCTGGGAATCGAACTCAGGACCTTGTGCTTTCGAGGCAGGCACCGGAACCACTGAACTGATCCTCCGGCCCATCAGCTTCTTTTTTTTTTAATTGCATTCTTTATTTGTACAATTTGCATACATCTCACAATCACACATAACATTGGGGAATTTGTACCAATATATGACATAGTCAATTCTCATTTTTACCCATATCCCCACCCACAACCTCCCCACCCCCTATATACATGCTCTTTTATTTTCTTTCAGAATCATTTATTCCTTCCCCTCATTACATCCCCACACTAAATTTCCTTTGGAAATTTCCCATTCTAAAAAGACTTTCATTTGCATCTAGAGCTCATTTGCATCTATCAGTGTTCATATCAATGAGAAGACCCGGTATTTGCCTATCTGTGCTCTATTGATTTCACTCCTTAGCATGTCCTCTAGGTGCATCCATTTGCACATAAATGAATCAATCTTGTCATTCTTTATGGCAAAGTAATACTTTTATATAATATTTTATAAAATACCATTTTATTAAAAAAACCATATCTTTATCCAGTCTCTAGTTGATGGGCATTTGGGTTGTTTCCAAGATTGAGCTATCACAAACTGAGCTTCTATGAACAAGGGTGTACATCTGTCTTTCCAATGAGGTTTTCTAAATTCTTTTGGGTATATTCCTAGCAGGAGGATGGCAGGGTCAAATGGGACCCCTAGTCCTAGTTTTCTGAGAAATTTCCACACATATCTCCACAATGGTTGCACAAGTCTGCAATCCCACCAACAGTGGAGAAGGGTTCCTTTCTCCCCACAGCCTCGCCAGCATTTATTGTTGGTTGATTTTGTAATAGTGGCCATTCTTTGTGGAGTGTGATGAAATCTCAGTGTTGTTTTCATTTGCATCTCTCGAATGACCAGTGATGTTGAACATTTCTTCATATATTTCTTAGCTGCTTTAACTTCTGCCTCTGAAAAGTGTCTGTTCATTTCAGATGCCCATTTTTGAATTGGGTCTTTAAACTTGGGGAGGCTGATCTGTTTAAGTTCTTTATATATTGTAGATAATAGCCCTTTGTCTGATAAACAGCTAGTAAATATTTTTTCCCATGTTGTTGGTGGTCTTTTGGCAGTGTCAGTGACTTCTTTTGCTGTGCAAAAGCTTTTCAGTAGGATGAGATACCATTTGTTGATTCTTTCTGTTAGTTCTTGTGCTATAGAGGTTTTATTCATAAAGTCTCTGCCTAAGCCAATGTCTCCAAGAGTTTTACCTAGCCTGTTTTCCAGCAGGCTTATTGTTTCTGTTTTAATGTTTAAGTCTCGTATCCATTGTGAGTTTAGTTTTGTGCATGGTGAAAGAGATAGGTCTAGCTTTAGCTTTTGTGAAGTTGAAGCCCAATTTTTCCAGCACCCTTTGTTAAAGAGGCTGTCTTTCCTCCATCGAAGATGTTTGGCTCCTTTGTCAAAGATAAGGTGGCTTAGTGTATCCGGGGTTGTTTCTGCATCTTCTAATCTATTCCACTGGTCCTCGGGTCTGTTACTTGCAGTACCATGCAGTTTGTTTTTTTTTTTTTTTTTGAGACAGGGTTTTGCTTTGTAGTTCAGGCTGGCCCTGAGCTCACTATGGTGCCCAGGCAAGCCGCTGTGAACTCAGCAATCCTCTTGTCTCTGCCTCCCGAGTGCTGGGATGACAGGCGTGAGCCACCACGCTCGGCACTGTGGTATGTGGTTTTGATTGTTGGTTGGCACGTCTCCATGCCCAGCATTATATGTGGTTACCAGGGATTGAACTCAGGTCCTTGCGCTCGCGAGGCAGGCACTGGAACCACTGAGCTAACCCTCCGGCCCACCATGCAGTTTTTATCACAGTGGCTTTATATTAGAGTTTTAAATTGGGAATTGTAATACCCCCTGCCATGTCGTGGTTGCTTAGAATTGCTTTTGCTATTCTAGGTTTCTTGTGGTTCCAGATGAATTTTTGTATTATTTTCTCTAGCTCTGTGAAGTATACCATTGGGATTTCAATTGGAATTGCATTGAATCTGTATAGTAGTTGTGGAAGTATAGCCATTTTCACAATGTTGGTTCTCCCTACCCAGGAACAAGGGATATCTTTCCACTTTCTGATTTCCTTTTCTATCTCGTTTTTCAGAGTCCTATAGTTTTCAGAGTAGAGGTCTTTCACTTCCTTTGTTAAGTTGATTCCTAGGTGTTTCATTTTTCTGGGTGCTACTTTGAAAGGGATTGACTCCCCAATTTCTCTTTCAGTGAGTCTGTTGTTTGTGTAGACAAAGGCTGTTGATTTTTGAGCATTAACCCTGTATCCAGCAATACTACCAAATCTGGTAATTAAGTCTAGTAGTCTTTTGGTTGAATTTTTAGGATCCTTTACATAGAATATCATATCATCAGCAAATAATGACAGTTTAACTTCTTCCTTACCTATCTTTATTCCTTTTATATCTTTGTCCTGCCTGATTGCTATGGCTTATGTTTCCAGCACTATATTGAACGAGAGTGGAGACAACGGGCATTCTTGTCTTGTTCCTTATCTTAGTGTAAAAGGTTTCAGTTTTTGCCCATTAAGTATGATGATGGCTGTTGGTTTCTCATAAATAGCTTTTATTAAATTGAGATAAAGTCCGGGCCGGAAGGTTAGCTCAGTGGTTCCAGTGCCTGCCTCGCAAGCGCAAGGCCCTGAGTTCAATCCCTGGTAACCACACACAATGCTGGGCGTGGAGACTCAGCTCACCAACAATCAATACTGCCTACCACAGTGCCAGGCGTGGTGGCTAACGCCTGTCATCCCAGCACTTGGGAGGCAGAGACAGGAGGATTGCTGAGTTTGAGGCTTGCCTAGGCTACATAGTGAGCTCAGAGCCAGCCTGAACTACAAAGCAAGACCCTGTCTCCAAAAAAAAAAAAAAATTGTTAAATTGAGATAAAGTCCATCGATTCCAATTCTTTGTAGGGTTTTGATCATTAATGGGTGTTGGATTTTGTCAAATGCTTTTTCTGCATCTATTGAGATAATCATATGGTTTTTGTCCTTGAGTCTGTTAATATAGTGTATTACATTGATTGATTTACATATGTTGAACCAGCCTTGCATCCCTGGGATAGATCCGTCTTGATCAGGGTGTATGATTTTCTTGATAACTCTCTGTATTCTGTTTGCAAGTATCTTATTGAGGATTTTTGAGTCAATGTTCATTAGAGAGATTGGCCTGTAGTTTTCTTTTTTGGTGAGATCTTTCCCTGCCTTTGGAATCAAGGTGATGGTTGCTTCAAGGAATGATTTGGGGAGTACTGCTTCCCTTTCAATTTCATTAAAGAGATTGAGAAGTACATTAACTCTTCTTTAAAAGTTTAGTAGAATTCAGCAGTGAAGCCGTCAGGACCAGGGCTTTTCTTTGTTGGTAGGTTTTTTTTATTACATTTTCAATTTCCCAGATTGATATCGGGTTGTTTAACATTTTTATATCCTCTTCATTCAACTTTGGAAGTTCATATGAGTCTAGGAATCTATCCATTTCTTCTAGATTTTCCATCTTCTTGGAGTATAAATTTTCAAAGTACGTGTTTATTATCCTTTGGACTTCTTCTGGATCTGTGCTGATTTCCCCATTTTCATTCCTTATAGCATGGATTTGAGCCTTTTCCTTCCTTTGTTTGATAAGGTTGGCTAAGGGTCTGTCGATCTTATTTATCCTTTCAAAGAACCAACTCTTTGATTCATTGATTCTTTGTATTGTTTTCTTTGTCTCCATTGAATTAATTTCTGCTCTGATCCTTATAATTTCCTCTCTAGTATGTGCTTTGGGTTTGTTTTGCTCCTCTTTTTCTAATTGTCTGAGGTTTATCATTAGATTGTTTATTTTTGTTTGCTCTATTTTCCAAATGTATATATTCACTGCTATGACTTTCCCTCGCAGAACTGTTTTCATTGTGTCCCACAAATTACTGTATGTTGTGCTGGGGTTGTCATTTAGTTGTAGAAACTGTTTAATTTCTTCTTTAATTTCTTTTGTGGCCCATTGTTTGGTTAACAGAGTGTTCTTCAATTTCCATGTGTTTGTGAGGATCTTGGAATTTCTTCTGCTGTTCAGCTCCAGTTTCAAGGCACTATGGTCTGATAGTATGCAGGGGATAACTTCGATTCCTTTGCATTTACTTAAGCTTGTTTTATGGACTAGAATGTGATCTATTTTGGAGAATGATCCATGAGCAGCTGAGAAGAAGGTATAGTCTCGTTTTGTAGGGTGAAAAATTCTGTAGACATCTAATAAGTCCATTTGCTCAAAAGTATGATTTAGCTCAAGTATTTCCTTATTGATTCTTTGTCCAGTTGATCTGTCAATTTGTGACAGTGGAGTACTGAAGTCCTCCACTACTATTGTATTCGTGGTTAGCTGGCTTTTCATGTCCAATAATGTTTGTTTTATATAGTTGGGTGCATTAGAGTTTGGTGCATAAATATTTATGATTGTTATTTCTTTTTCTTGGATAGTTCCTTGTATGAGGATATGGTGATATTCTTTATCTCTTTTAATCAGTTTGGGTTTGAAATCTATTTTATCTGCAAACAAGATAACCACTCTTGCTTTTTCGCAATTTCCTGTGGCATGGAGGATTGTTTTCCAACGTTTTATTTTCAGTCTATGGGTTTCCTTCTGAATTAGGTGTGTTTCCTGTATGCAGCAGATTGTAGGATCTTGCTTCTTGATCCAATCTGCTAGTCTGTGTCTTTTAATTGGCCCATTGAGGCCATTGACATTAATGGTTATGACTGATATGGATATATTCAGAGCTGCCATGTTTCCCTGTTCTTGTTTTTTTTCTTCCTTGCTTTTCCCCTTCTCTATTTAGTTTCTTGTTTGCCCCAGTGAATTCACTCTCTTGGGTCTTGTGGGTATGGAATTTTCTGTGTTTTTTCCCCAAGATATTCTTTAGAATGTTTTGGAGTGCAGGTTTCGTATTTGTGAAGTTTTTCAAGTGTTCTTTGTCATGGAAGTATTTTATTTCCCCGTCTATTCTGAAAGATAGTTTTGCAGGATACAACAGTCTAGGTTGGAGGTTGTTTTCCTGCAATGCTTGGAATACTTCCCTCCAAGCTCTCCTTGCGTTGTTTGTGTTGAAAAGTCTGATGTGATCCTAATGGGCTTCCCTTTGTAGGTGATTTTCTTCCTTTCTCTCACTGCTTTCAGTATTTCATTCTCTTGTTGTGCATCTGGAAACTTGATAATTATATGTCTAGGTGTAGATATTTTTATATCACAGTGTTTTGGAGTCTGATAAGCCTCATTTATCTGTATGTCTATTTCTTTTCCTATGAAGTTTTCTGTTGTTATCTCTGACAATAGCTTTTTTATGTCTTTTACACTGTCTCCTGCTTCCTCAGTGATTCCAATCAGTCTTATATTATGTTTCTTTGAGTCATCTAGAAGCTGTTAAATTGATTTCTCATGGTCCCTTGCTCTTTTACATAGATTATATCTTTCCTGCTTGTTGGCTGCTATGCTGTCCTCTGTCTGAGATTCAGTTCTCTGCTTCATTCAACCTACTTCGCAAACTTTCGTTCTCCTTCATCATTCCCTGGAGCTCTGCTTGAAGCTGTTTAAAAGGTTCAGTTGCTTCTGCTATCTTGGATTCTATCATCTCACTGATCTCTTCTTTAATGATGTCTTTCACTGTGGACAGTATTCCTGTTTTGATCTCAGAGATGAGTTTTGATTTCCATTTTACTAGATCTGCTTTAGTTACCATCTCTAAGAGTCCTGGTGCTTGAGTTTCAGTTTGCCCTATTTCTCTTTTCTCTGAATTTCCCCGTGGTGGTGATCTTTGTGTCTGGTTTTTTGTATATTTTCTCATTTCTACTCTTTTGTTGTTACTAATGCTATTCTTTGCCTGATGACAGGGCAATGTTTGTTGCAGATCTCTTTCTTTCTATTATCTGGGGCTCTTTGGATGTGGTACCTGCCTGGGGTGTTCTCCTTGAATCTTTGGATGTGGCACCTGCCTGGGGTGTCCTCCTAGAACTCTTGAAAGTTCTCAGTTCTGACACATCAAGGGAGGTATTTGAGCAGAACAATCACATCATGTTTGCTACCGTAATACAATCAATACCAATATCAGTATTTAACACAGTAAATAAAACGAAAAGTTTTGTTAAATTCTATTCTGGAGACTTTGAACTTATGAGTTACCTCTATGTCCCTATGCCAAAATTTAGAATTAATCAGCAATGTGTATACAACATGTAGATCATAAATGCACCCGCTGAACCCTTTGGCGATAAGAGGTCACTGGGGAATCAAGGAGGTAGGGGGACAGAAGGAGAGTGAAATAAGGTTAGCAGATTTATGAAGATCACCTATACTCTAGAACCTCATATATGCCAGCGAGTAATAGAGGATAAAAGGGCATATATAAAACAGTACCAACTGTATGCTGTAAGACTGTTGGAGACTTTGTACGCCTTCTTATACTAGTATAGGAGAAGAAATAGGGCAGCCTAAGAGTCTTTTACTTCTGGGTATTGCTTCTGATAAGACAATAGGAGAGGGTATGGGGTCAAGAGGTGAGTAGAGGGATCTAGGAGTAGATGGCAAAATAGAAGCTAGATTCCACCCCTCCTTTTTTTTTTTTAATCTTGCCTGGTCTCTCAGCACAGCTGCAGTGTGGAGGGAGGCAGGAAATGGCTCCGGCTCCTCTTGGACCTGGGTCCTCACAATGCAGCTCTGGGGTGGGGTTGGGGCTGGCTAGCAGGCCTCAATCCTCCATGGTGGGGATGGCGCCCGGGGTCCATACCTGACTCCTCACTGCACAGCTCATGGGTGGAGTGGGCTGGTGTGCAGGCCTCAGTCTGCCGCCACCACTGCCGCCAGGAATGGAATCCTGCTTCTTGTTTTTTATTGGTTTTATGATTACTGGACCTCATTTTGGCTGACTGGGCACATACAACCCCTTTGACTATTCTCACCCCTACTGTCTGCTGGCCCTGCCTCTGTCCCTAGTTCCAGATTTGGGGGCCAGGACTGTCACTTTCTCCTTGCTGGGATAAAAACCTGACATCCACACCTTAAGGGACAGGAGGTCTCTCCTCCCTCGGGTGAGGAGGGAGGGCCTGGTAGAGGAAAGCCAAAGTCGCTGGACCCCTGGTGGGAAGCAAAGAAGGAAGGGAGGGGTGGGAGGGCACCTTCTGGGTCCCCTGGGGACCGCCTCTTCCCACAGCCTACACCAGCAGCACGTCAGCTCTGGAACCAGCCTTGGGCTTGTCCATGCTGGCGTGCTGCAGCCTTGGGAAACAAGCACCTCATGGAAGTCCCACCGCGGAGCACCTGAGGCTTTGGGGCACATGCTGTGTGGAGCCACAGCCGTGGCCTGCAAAACATGGAGCATAATTTGCTCATGCTCAGTCATCTGTTTCTTATTTGCTATCAACGTCCCATCCTTCAGGCTTTATTTATTTGTTTGTGGTACTGGGGAATCAAACTTTGGCCCTTGTGCTTTTCAATGCAGGTGCAGTACCACTTGAGCTAAATCCTTGGCACTAAAATAATTCTGGGGCTTGTGAGGCAGGTGCCAGAAGCCCTGAGCAAAGTCCCTGGCTCTCTTAGGCTTGAGGAATGTGGGGGCTCTCTAGAGCAGTGCACAGAGCTGCCGGGGAGGCTGCAGTGGGGGTGAGGTGAGCTGGGAAGCTGTCTGGGGTGTAGCAGCTGAGGAGATGGTGGGTCCTGGGTGGGCCACATTCCAGGCCCCACCCCAGGCAGCCTCCATTATCCCTTCAGAGTTTATTTCCCATACAGCAATGCTGAGGTAAGATTGCTGAGAGTTCAAAGATGGCAATGTGGGAACTTTAAACACACTCATGAGGCTCTTCTGAGCCCACTGTTTTGCTGGGGGCTTGGTGTGGAAACTGAGACCCCAAAGGGCCAACACAAGTGGAACCCTGGGCCATCTGATGGGAGACAGCAAGGAGTCTGGAGTCACGGGGCTCCTTGTGCGATCACAGGCTCCAGGGCCCACATGGAGGAGGCATGTGCCTAGGCCTGGAGTGAGTCAGTGAGTGGGCAAATGGCTGAATGAATGAAGCCCCTAGCACCCCCTCTTCTGCACTCTGGTTCCACTGGGAGCCCCTCCCCCAGCACACCCTGCCCTGCGGCTGAGCCAAGATGGTGACTTCTGCTTGGGTCAGGACCCTCACGAGGCCTGGGCTCTACTGTCATCATGGACAAAGGAGAAATCAGAAAAGGAACTTCGTTAAGTGCCACAAGGGCTTTTGCTGAGCTAACTTCCTCAGGCTGTCACTATTCTGCCCTTGGGCCTGGTGTCCTTGGGCAGAAGCAAGGCCAGAATACCAGGACAGGGCGGCCTCTGCCAGCCAGGATGCTGCTGCCAGCCCTACTGCTATCCCTGCTGTGGGTGGGTGAGTGAGGGGACAGAGGCTGGCCTGGGTGGGGGCTGGGGCTACAGTTGAGACTCCGTGTCCCCCCAGGGACCCTGCAGGACGAAGGAAGCTTCCAGCTGGAGGTGCAGCCCTTCGTGGTCCTGCAGGAGAACCTGTGCAGCCTGGTGCCCTGCTCCTTCTCCTACCCCCAGGATGGCTGGGAAACCCCGACCCCTGCTTATGGCTACTGGTTCTGGCACAAGAAGAATTCTGTAGCTGACCACAAGACAGATGAACTTGTGGCCACAAATGACCCAGGCAAGAGAGCTGCACTGAGAACTAAACCTCGGTTCCAGCTCCTCGGGGACCCCAGGGCCTACAACAGCTCCCTGAGGATCACAGGTGTCCAGAAAGGGGAGGTTGGAAGTTACTATTTTCGTGTGGAGAGAGGAACACTGAAATACAATTACGTGTCACGGATGGTCACTGTGATCGTCACAGGTACCGAACAGTCCTGGACAGGGCAGAGGGACGGGAGGACCCTGAGGAACCAGTCCTGGGGTGGAAGGGTGGGCAGAGTGTGGGACGCCCTCGGGCAGAGGTGTCTATCTCACACACACACAGCCCCTCTCCGGGCCTCTGTCCGTCTGTCCTCCCCAGAGCTGACATAGACCCTGCACATCCACATCCCGGAGCCGCTGGTGTCTGGTCACCTCAGCCGCCTGCTGTGCTCCATGCCGGGGACCTGCAGTGGGGCTGTGGCCCCCACGTTCACCTGGGCCAGGGCTGCCCTGGGATCCCTGGGGTTGGGCTCGGGGGCCCACAGCTCCCCAGAGATCCTGCTCACGCCCCTCCCTCAGGACCACGGCACCCAGCTCACCTGTCTGGTGACCTTCCCTGAGGCCGGCGTGACCAAGGACGGGACTGTCCAGCTCAGCGTGTCCTGTGAGTGCCGGC
>PVIC010036699.1:0-18447 GCA_004025085.1 Thryonomys swinderianus
TCCCCCTCTTCTGCCCCCTCGTGGTCCCTGTCGCCAGTCCCCTCTTCTGCTTCTGCAGTGTTAGGGAGCCCTGGCCTGCTCGGGCCATCCATCTGGGTCTCCACGTCCACCAGTGTCCCCACGTCAGCCACCAGAGGGAGCTCACCCTGAAGAGAACTGGACTCGGCCTGTTCCCTCCAGATCCGGCCTCCCATGTCTTGCCTGGAGTTATCTCCAGGCTGGAATCGGGAGAGGTGGGGCTGGGCCTGCAGCTCCTCAGGCCTGGGAGGTGGCTCAGGGCCAGACCAGTCCAGTGCTGGGGCCTCCGGCCGAAGGTTCTGGTTGTGGCTAGCCTACCTGTCGTCTTGGTCTGCAGGTCCCTCCTCCTCACACACGCGGACGCTGGAGGGTGGTGTGAGCCCGGGAGGAGGGGGCCTGTGTGCTGGTATCAGGGCCCTGTGGCCTGCAGATGTCTGTGCTGAGCAGATGTGTGTTTCAGCCCCTCAAGGACGAGAAGAGTGAGGAGAAGGGGCACACGGGCCTGACCACTCTGTTCCCGGGGCAGAAGAGGAGAATCTCACATCTTGCCAAGCAAGGCAAGGAGGTAAGGGCCCAGGTTTTAGCCTTGGCAGATTCCTGTGAAAGACAGTGTCCTTCACTGTCTGTGTCTTTCTGGAGGCGTGTGGCCCACTGTCTGCCCTCACACCTTCCCAGCACTGCAGAGAGCACACAGCAGGGAGAGAGTGGGTGTGGCCCTCACCCCAGAGAGTCTTGTGTGATGGGGCAAGTTCCCATCCTCGCCTCCTCCCTTGCAGCTGTGGGGGGCAGTGAGTTGACACTTGCAGAGATGAGGGCCGAGCGCCTGGCTCAGCCCCTCTGCGCAGAGTTCTAATTGACTGAATCTGCAGACTTGCCTGGGAGGAGGGGCTGAGATGTCTGGGGATCAAGTTAAACTCGGCCCCAGGCAGGGTTTGTTAATTCCCTCCCCGCCCTACCTCTATGTCAGCCCCAGTCTGGGCACCCAGGGGAGCCGGGAGCGCCAGGAGCAGACCCTGCTGATGCTTGTGGACCCGGGGCTGCCTGAGACGGGGACCATGGCCTGGTGCTGGTTCCTGCTGTGGAGTCCAGAAGCTCACAGCATGGCAAGGGGGATGACACACATAGCCCCGGAGCCCCTGCTGTCCTGCTCCCCGCCTCTGCGGGGCCACCAGCCCTGGGTGCTCCGGACACATAGCCAGGCCCCAAGACTTGTCCTCATCCAGGTGGAGCCTCCCAGGAGGGCCCCGGTGACGGCCCCAGCCCGGCCCCCAACGGCGCAGGAGGTGTGCTACCGCCGAGCCCAACAGGCACAGAGGGAGTCGGCCAGCTGGCTACAGGCTGCCCGAAGACAGCCAGAGAAACTCGCCTCTGTTCATATCTCTGCCCCGGGGGAGAAGAGGAGGATCGCCCATGTTCCCAACCCCCGCCTTGCCACGGGTGAGTCTGCAGTGCTTCCAGGCCCTTTGGGTGGGGGCATCCCGGAATGTTTCTTGTTGGGTACAAAGAGACACACAGCCCAAGGTCGTTCGGCAGCCTCCCTGCACTGTGGAATGGCCTTGAGTACTGTGCAGCAGCGCTTGGCTTGCTTGTCTGTGAAGTGGGGTCACCCTGACTGTCAGGCAGAGGGTCCTTGAAGGTCTGGCTCTGCTGGGGCTAGCTTCCTTCTCTCCCACCTAACCTAGGTATGGCCTTGCTTGGTGACATGTGAGTAGGGAGGTGTGGCCTCTGAAGGGATTTAGGGTGGAGCTGGTGTTTTTTGTTTGTTTTGTTCTTGAGGCAGGGTGTAGTTCCGCTGATCTGGAACTTCCTGCCTCAGCTTCCTAAGTGCTGAATTTTCTGGCATGTGGCACTACACCTGGTTTGTTTTTCTTTTGTTTGTTTGGAGACAGGGTCTTGCTTTGTAGTTAGGCTGGCCCTGAGCTCCCTCTGTAGCCCAGGTAAGCCTTGAACTCACAGCAATCCTCCTGCCTCTGCCTCCCGAGTGCTGGGATTACTGGCGTGAGCCACCATGCCCACCATTGTGGTATGCGGTACTGATCGCTGGTGGGTGTGAGTTACCATGCCCGGTATTATAGTATGTGGTTACAGGGGACCAAACTCAGGACTTTGTGGGGACCTTGCTCCTGCTAGGCAGGCGCCCACCCACTGAGCTAAATCTTTGACCCTTCTTTTTGTTTTTGTTTTTGTTTTGAGACAGGGTTTTGCTTTGTAGTTCAGGCTGGCCCTGAGCTCACTATGTAGCCCAGGTGAGCCTCGAACTCAGCAATCCTCCTGTCTCTGCCTCCCAAGTGCTGGGATTACAGGAGTGAGCCACCACGCCCGGTTTGTTTTTGTTTTTGTAGTGCTAGGGATTTAATCCAGCATCTTTCCAGTGAGATATATCCAAATCCTTTTAGATTTTTTTTTCTTTTTGAGACAAAAATCTCAATTTATAGTGGAGACTTTCCTTGAGCTGTGTAGCCCAGGCTGGCTTTGACCTTATAATAATCCTCCTACCTTAGCCGTTTGAGTGTGCTGCGATGACAGGCATGTGTCACCATGCCCAGATTTTTGGAATTATTTTTGAGACAAGGTCTGTTTTGCTGTTGGGTTTTTTGGTTTTTTTTTTAGTACTGTTCACTACGTAGCCTAGCTGGCCTGGAACTCCTGTTGAACCTCCTGCCTCAGTCTCCAGAATGCTAGGATGACAGGCTTGTGTTATCATGCCCAGTAAGAGACAAGGTCTCTAAATTGGTAAACTGCTAGGCTGGGTTTAAATTTGTGGTCTTCTTGCTTTGGCCTTCCAAGTCCTGGGATCACTGGCCAGACTCTCCAGAGGCTCCTTGGAAACAGCCCCTGTAGGTTGGGAGGGGTGTGCTTTGTGACCTCATCAAAGGGACAGGCAGAACACAGAGCTCATGGTGGCCAGGCAATAGCTGTCACAGTGACCCAGATGGGGCCTTCCCATACTCTGTGGTCCCTTGCCCAGGAGTCAGGACCTCTTCCTCAGATGTCAGTGCCTTGGAGTCAGGGCCAGAACATGTGGCAGAGGCCCTGTATTGCCCTCGCCACTCACCACACCGATGACAACGTTGCTTGAACTGGCCTCCACAGCTGACCACTGTTCCCCCACCTTGATGGGCCTCCCTGGAAGCAAATAGAACCTAATGTCCTTCCACAGCCCTCACCCCACACCCCAGCTGCTCCCCTCACACCCCGAGATGCACATCCTGCTGTCCCTCAACGACCATAGCTACCTGGTGGTCCGCAGCTCGGTGATGGGCATCCTTTCTTCCTGCACTCACACCCCTGGCCCTGGGCCAGCTCCCACAGGCGCCAAGAGGACCCTCTCGGCCAGCAGCAGCCAGGCAGCCCATGGCCCCGAGCCTGGTGGCCAGGCGCTGAAGACTCGCACACTGTCAGGGATGGCGTCCAAGACCACCACCACCATCACGCCAAAGCGCATTGCCCACAGCCCATCTCTACAGGTATGGTGGGGCTCCACCCTCAGCTGTTCATTGACACCCCAGAGCATGATCTTGTTTTATTGACGGGGATATAACCCGGGATTGAACCCAGATTCTTTACAGTAAGCTACACCCTGAGCCCTCTTTTATTTTTCTTTTTGAGTCAGAGCCTTGCTGATTTGCTAAGTGGCCCAGATGGGTTCTGAACTTGTGATTCTCCTGCCTCAGCTTCCCAGAGTACTGAGATGACAGGTGTTAGCCACTACATCTGGCTTTTTTTTTTTTTTTTAAGTTTCTTTGTAGTTCAGGCTGGCTCTGAACTAACTGTAGCCCAGGCTAGCCTTGAACTCACAGCAGTCCTCCTGCCTCTGCCTCCCGAGTGCTGAGCCACCACACCCGGCACTGTGGTATGTGGTACTGACTGCTAGTGTCCATGAGTCACCCCACCCAGTATTGTATGTTTACCAGGATCAAACCAGGGGCTTGTGCTTGGTAGGCAGGTGCCAGAACCACTGAGCTAAATCTCTGGCCCCTGCGTCTGGCATTTTAATTGTTTGTGTGCCTGATGGATGTCAGGCAAGCGCTTTACCCTGAGCAGCACCTCAGCCCTGAAAGGTTTTTGTTTAGTCAGGGGTTACAGAAGTTAGGACGGAGTACAGCAAGTTCCCTGTCTACCCTTGGCCCTGTTTCTCTAACACCCTGTGTGACCCCTAAGCTCAACATACACTGCTGTCACTAGCATCCAGAGTTCACAGTGGGGCTTGCTGTGGGCCAGGTGAACTCCGAGAGGCTTAGGCCAGCAAACCTCACCCCTTGCCACTGTGTTTCCTCCAGAGTCTAAAAAAACCCATTATCCCGAAGGAGTTTGGGGGCAAGGTCCCCACCGCCATCCGCCAGCGCTATCTCAACCTGTTCATTGAGGAGTGCCTCCGGTTCTGCCCGTCCAACCAGGAGGCCATCGAGAAGGTGGGCGTTCAGGTGGTGGGCAGTACTCCCTTCCCCATGTCTGAATGGTGCCATGGGGCCCTCAGGGCTGAGTGCCATCCATTCCCCCAGGCGCTGAATGAGGAGAAGGTGGCCTATGACCGCAGCCCCAGCAAAAACATCTATCTGAATGTCGCTGTCAACACCCTCAAGAAGCTGAGGGGCCTGGTCCCCAGTGCTGTGCCCAGCCTCAGCAGTGAGTGCCAGGCCTGGCGGGGCTTGGAGCTGGGATCTGGGTCGTGTGGGAGTGGGGCCTCCGCACAGTGAGACCCCAGACAAAAGGCGATGTGCAGTCCTTGCCAGGTGGGGGGACGTTTCCTCCTGCTATTAACCATCCTCCTCTCAGCCAGCTGAGGGCCACCTGATAATGGAGCAGCTCACAGCCTCTTCAGAGTGGGAGGCCCTTGCGCCCAAGCTGTGGGCTGTGCATTAAGCTCTGGGGAGGAAGAAAGCACAGGTTAAGACGTTTCATTACCGCCTCTGGAGAGGGTGCATTAAGCAATCAGGCAGTGTGCCCAGTCTCAACTTGCCTCCCCAACGGGCAGGCCCCTCCTCCGTTAGCTTCTTAGCCTGCGCTCCCAGGGGCCAGGGACCCTTCACAGGCTGGGCAGCCCATGACAGCGTGAAGCTCTTGAAAGCCATTAGATACCTGTTCAATTAGTCCCAGCCTTTCCCCTCTTTGTCTTCTGCAAGGGGAAGGGTGCTCACAGGCACTGGGGAGACTGTGTCCAGACCCTCACGTGACCCTCCCAGGCCATACTTCCTGGTTCTGATGAGGCCCTGTGGGTAGAGGAGCTGTCCTGGAAGAGGACACAGATGGTGGGGCTGGGCACGGGCGTGGGGGCAGTAGGTCTGAGACTGGCTATAGTGACCCTCTTCTGCCCCCTCAGAACCCAGTGGCCGGAGGGTCGTGTCCCATGAGGTGGTGCTTGGGGGTAAGTTGGCCGCCAAGACCAGCTTCTCGCTCAGCCGGCCCAGCAGCCCCCGGGTGGAAGACCTGAAAGGTGCGCACACCCCAGAGACACTCTGTGCCCTTGGGACCCCCGCTGTGGCCCTCCAGCCCTCAGGACCCCTCTTCCTGGTTGCCCAGTCCCCTCCCAGCTGGGCCAGGCCAGGGCAGAGCCTGACACCCAGTGTCCACAGGGGCCACGCTGTACAGCCGCCTCAGGGACTACCTGCTCACTCAGGAGCAGCTGAAGGAAAATGGCTACCCCTTCCCCCACCCTGAGCGGCCAGGGGGCGCCGTTATCTTCACCTCTGAGGAGAAAAAGCCCAAGGACCGTGAGTCACCTTGGGGACTCTGGGCAGCTGGGTGCAGACGGGTTGGGCTGGGCCACCATAGCTGCTGACCTATCTGAGCCCTCAGCCACCCTCCTTCCCATGTCTACCCACAGCCTCCTGCAGAATCTGCTGCCGCTGTGGCTCTGAGTACCTTGTGTCCTCCTCTGGTCGCTGCATCCGAGATGAAGAGTGTTACTACCACTGGGGGCGGCTCCGCCGGAACCGAGGTGAGGCCCGAGGATCCCCCCGTGTGTTGGCCATACCATTGCCCTGGTCTCCGCCTCCCTGGCCTGTGATCCCTGGCCATTTCTTTTTACTTGTTCTTTATTATAAATTCGTATTTTTCTGTAACATGTTCATAGTATGAAGGTCCGCACCTCCCACCCTCCCTGCCCAGCTCTCTCTGTCTCTGTGAAACTACTGAGGAGACCCAGAGTCTGCTGGCCCTGTGGGGACGAAGGGTGCCTCAGGGAGGCTGCTGGGCAGGGTAGAGCGTGCTAGGCCCACTCAGGGAAGGCAGCTGGGACCCCTAATCTTGCAGGTTTCCTCCTTCACCAGGCTCGGGAGTCAGGAGGGGGCTGGGCTGGTGGGCGGGACCCTGAGTGCCGTCTTTCCTCAGTGGCCGGGGGCTGGGAGACACAGTACATGTGCTGCTCTGCCTCTGTGGGCTCCATCGGCTGTCAGGTCGCAAAGGTAAGCCCTGGCTCTTGTCCCCTCCTGACCTCCCAGCTGCCTGTACTGGTCTGGGGTTGGCCATGCGGTGGAGCGGCCTCAGGGCCTACTCTCGGGCATAGCACTATCCTGGGGAGCGGCCCCCAGATGGCATCTGCCCACTCTGACCCCACTGAGGATCACTGTCTGCTGGGACTTGAGGGCCCCAAGCCTCACTGTTCATATCCCAGAGCAGGCCACAGGGGTCCTGGGACTCCAGGCTTGGCCCATATCACACCTGTCCCTGAGGTCCCCATGCCCCCCTCCCCCAGCAACATGTGCAAGACGGCCGGAAAGAGAGTCTTGAAGGCTTCGTGAGGACCTTTGAGAAGGAGCTTTCAGGTGATGCTCACGCAGGGATCTACGCCCTTGACTGTGAGATGGTGAGGCTTGGCGGGGTTCTGGGGGCCTTCCTGCTCTGAGGGGCTGGGGCTGGGTGGAGCCGGCCTAGACCAGGACCAGTGGATGGGTGATAGCTCAGCTGCAGCGCAGTTCACAGTGTAGCGCGTTCGCCCACAAAGGGTTCTGGACAGACACACAGACTTAACACAGCCACTTTCCCCGGGACCCCGGGACTCCCCTCGGTCCCCCGAGGTGTGTGCTGAGTGAACGGGCACACACTTGGAGAAAGCTGCCCGCGCTCATAGCTCAGCACTGCCCACCGAAGCCTAGTAGGGTCCTGGCCTTGACTCCCCTGTTGGCCTCAGCCGCATAGGCTCTGGGGAGCAGCCATGGCTTTGTAGGGTCACTGGACCTGGCATTGCTGGCCTACAGTACCCTGGAGGGAGGGCAGGCTTCTGGGGAGCCATCTGTGTCAGCACCTCACTTGGGCCTGCAGTCGTATACCACATATGGTCTGGAGCTGACCCGCGTCACAGTGGTGGACACGGACATGCAAGTGGTGTATGACACGTTCGTCAAGCCTGAGAACGAGATCGTGGACTACAACACCAGGTGCGCCCCCCCATTCTGTCCGCCTTCCCACTCCCCGCGCCCTGCACCCCTGCATCCCAAGCCAGCTCCGCCTTCCCTGCCCCAGGTTCTCGGGGGTGACGGAGGCCGACCTCGCGGACACGAGCATCACACTGCGGGATGTGCAGGCTGTCCTGCTGAGCATGTTCAGCGCTGACACCATCCTCATCGGGCACAGCCTGGAGAGCGACCTGCTGGCCCTCAAGGTCATCCACAGCACTGTGGTGGACACGGCCGTGCTGTTCCCGCACCGCCTGGGCCTCCCCTACAAGCGCTCCCTCCGGAACCTCATGGCCGACTACCTCAGACAGATCATCCAGGACAACGGTGAGTGGGGCTGTGTGGCCCACACCCCTCCCGGCCCTGCCTAGGGCCCCAGGTGACCGGGTCTGCCCCACAGTGGATGGGCACAGCTCCAGCGAGGATGCCAGCGCCTGCATGCACCTGGTGATCTGGAAGATCCGGGAGGACGCCAAGACCAAGCGATGACGCCACCACCTCGCCCGCCCCTCGCCACCCGCCCCTGCCGCCCTCTAGTCCCAGGCCTCCCTCTTCCAAAACAGTGCAATAAATCTGAGAGCTAATCCTGTGCGCCTGTCCGCCACGCCAAAATGAGCTACAGGCGGACAGGCAGGACAGACGCTGAGGCAGGCCTGGAAAGCTCTGCCCCTCCCCTCTACTCCCCTGTCCCCTGTGTGGGGCAGGGCGGTGTTGTGGGCTTGTTTGAGACAGGGGTTGTCTTTTTTTTTGTATTATTTTTATTATTTTTTAATTTAAACCCATTGACTTGCGCAGTTACCGTCCCCACCCCAGAAGTAAGGGCCTGGTGCTGCTTTCCTCCTTGAGGACGGGTGTGGGCGGGAGCCAGAGGCCAGTGGGGTGCAATGCCCCAGGCTCTGGGCAGCCTGCCTACCTTGGGGTGGCGGCTCCGCAGTCTTCTCCCAGCCCACTGACTTCTTCCAGAACCTCCAAGAAGTGAGCCAGCCTGGCCCAGGGCTTCACCTGCCAGATGCCCCCTGGCCTGATGGCCTCTGGGACACTGTCTTCCCGCAGGGGCCCCCCAGCCCTTCTGGGGCTCTCTGTACCCCCTTCCTCATGGCCCCTGGGCAGGGACGGAATAAAAGTTTGTATGAATTTTAGATGTACTGCTTGTGGTGGTGCTGTTGTGCCGCCCTGTGAGGTCTGCACATGCCCCTGAGGGGCAGTCATTGTCCCCGCAGCCAAGGCCAGGGCACTGGGGGACCCTTGGCTCAGCTCACAAAAGCAGCTGTGGCCTGGGTGGAGCTCATTGCCTGAAGCACCCCAGAGCCCCCTGGTGAGGGGGAGGGGTCAGGTCCCCTACTTTCCAGGGCTGAGCATGCCTGGTGTGTGAGGGAAGGTGCCCCGCCCAGCGTTAACAGACTCACGCAGTGCACACACTGATCACAGGATCTGGGCTGAGCCCTCTCCCACCTGCGAAGGGGGGACAGTTCGATCCCCAGCTTTACCTGTGTAAAAAGTTAGGCTGGAGTGCCGGACGTGGTGGCTCATGCCTGTAATCCCAGCACTCGGGAGGCAGAGACAGGAGGATTGCTGAGTTCGCGGCTTGCCCGGGCTACATAGTGAGCTCAGAGCCAGCCTGAACTACAAAGTGAGACCCTGTCTCCAAAAAAAAAAAAGTTAGGCTGGAGGACCATGGAACCAGTGGATAAAGAGGGGCCCCCAGCCCCAGGGCTAGGGGCATGGATGGGAGTTGGAGATGCTGGAGCACCCAGGTGCTGGGGCGAAGTCTGCCCCCCACACCACCCCTTAGTGTTCAGCCCCACAGGCCCCTCCCTAGGCTGCCGAGGGAAAAGGGTATTGTTCCCGGGTCTGGCTGCTCCCCAGGTCCCTGGGAGCTGGGTGGGCACATGGGCCACTCGCTCCTTGGTTAATCAGACCATCTCTGCCCTTCAGTCGCTCTTGTGACAAAGTTGACTGAAGCACCCCCACAAGGCATTTTCTGAGTAAATGGTGCGATGTCTCCAGTGTCTTCACAGAAGCCATGTTCTGTGTTTGGATGGTGTCTGTCCCCGCCTTCCCAGAACCCGGGTTGGGGCAGCTGTGGACCGGCTCCCTTCCGCCTCAGGGAACTTCTGCCTTGCTGTCCTGGTCTGTCTGCACTGGGGCCTCGGGACCTTTGCATACCCGCCCCCAGCTTGGGAGGGCTCTGTCTACTCCCTGAGGGAGGAGTTGTTCCCACAGCTCTGGCCAACTTCTAAAGGGCGGCTGTGTCGCTCAGACAACCCCCCGCTGGGCTGGGGCGGCAGTAGGTGTTCACTGAGTGAATACGTGAATGAAAGAGTCGGAAAGCTGCCTGCCCTGACCTCAGGCTTCCAGGGACCAGTTGGCTGCCAGGGGCCCTAGGATGATGCTCGGGGCGAGAGTAGTGCTCTGTGCCTTCCTTATACAGCTGTCATCATTCACTCATCTGCCTGCAGGTGACCCCGAGGGACGAAGCGGGACACAGCATGGGCTCGTGGGTGGGGCCGGCTCAGAGGAAGGGACCTCAGCGCTAGACACGGAAAAGGGGTTAAGGACAGCTAAGAGCCTCCTGCCTCCCTGACCACACGGTGGACGGCTCCTCTGGATCAAAATACTAGAAAGGGGGAGTGGGGGGATCAGCTCGCTAGGCCTTCTGGGGGACTGTGTTCAGGACTGCCCCCCCCCCCCCGTATACGCCCTCGGGGCTTGCTCTCAGACTCCAGCCCAGACCAGTCCATCTCAGCAAAAGACGCCCTGGGCTTTTTCCAGCTAGGCGTGGTGGTGTGTGTTTGTACCCGCCTGGGCACCTTAGCACGAGATTTGTCTCAAAATACAAAAAAGGAAAGGGCCTGGCGTTGATGGTGCACGCCTGTAATCCCAGCACAGGAGAGGCAGGCGCAGAGTTCAAGGTCAGACTGGGGTACGTAGTGAGACCTTGTAACAAAGGACTAGGGATGTAGCTGGAAAGATCTTGGGTTCTCAGAACCACTCAAAAGAAGGAAAAGAAGGTGAAATAGCCAGAAGCGCCTTCCCCAGACCAGGAGAAACTAGCTCCTGCGCAGGGAGGTGCTCATTTAACTCCGGGAAGAGTGAGGGAGGGAACCGGCTTCTCGATTTGGACACACTCCGCCTATTTCTAATTATCTGTGCGACCTTGGCTCCTCGATTTTGTTTCATCTGGTCAGATCCCACCCAGGTTGGGGTTTGGAGGGCCTCTCCCCAAATCCTGCTGGACAGAATAAAGACCCTGCCACTGCTCCATCCCAGTCCTGTTGCACTCCAAACTGGGTGTTGACCTCGATTTTGCAGGACTTCGGGGTCCTTGTCTCCACTCACCCCTGAGGCCGGGCCCCGCAGGGATCCTGCAAGGCCCCGAAGGCCTTCGCCGCTCCAGGCCCCACCCGGAAGTCTAGCCCTCTTCGGCCCTCACAACGCAAGGCTCCGCCTCCTCTCTTGGCCCCTCCAAGCCACAAATTTCGTCCCGGCCCTGTCCCACCCCGCCCCGCCCAGTCTGCCTGGCCCCGCCCCCAAGGAGGTTTACCCCGCCTCTATGCAATGCCCCCCCCCTTCTTCGGCCCGCCTTTCCATGGCCCAGAGCTCCGCCTCCGTGCCCGCTCCGCGCGTTCCAGGCCGTTTGGCCCCGGCCTAACAGCCCCATCACCGCGAGGCGGCGCAGGTGAGCAGCGAGCACTCCCAAGGCTGTGCAGCCCTCGGCGCCGGCTCACTCCTCTCTGGGAATGCAGCGGTGCAGAGGGTGCCCTCAAGAGGTTAGCGCGGCCGGGGCCTCAGAGGAGGCGCAGAGAGCTGAACGTCTACTGCGCTGGTTCTCCAGTTCTGGAGGGGTCTGGGCTACCCTCAGCAGCGCCCCTGTGCCCCTGTTCCTGGGGGAAGACTAGCTTCGGTTAATGGGGAATCCGGTGAGCTGAAAGTGGGGTGTAGGGTAAGCAAAACCTGTGTATTTCTGCATTCAGGCACACTTGGGGGGTTCTGGCCATTTGAGCACACCCCCACCTGGTCCCCCGATTTCCCACTGCCTACTTCCCTCGCACTGCCATCTGGCATTCCTTCCTCTCATGATCAGCCCAGGCTCTGCGGACGTGTCCAGGAGGATCCGACCTGGCCCCGTGCAGCAGGGCCCTGCGGACACCCATGACTCAATCTCTGTCCCCTAGAGGGGTTTGAAGCTTTGCAGGTGGCCAGGACAGACAGAACAGAGGAGAGAAGGTGACCAGAGCAGGATGAGGGATGCCCCAGGCAGTGGGGATCCCCGGAGGAGGCGCAGGACCCGGCCAGGATGCTCTGGGGAATATGAAGTGAGACCAGAAGGGTGAGGATGAGATGGCCCCGCAGCCAGACACCCTGTGCCAGGGCTGGCCACAGAGGCCCAGCCCAGGGCGGGAGGGAGGGTGAGAGGTGTTTGGAGAGCTTCCAGGGCTTCGGCTTCTTGGCAGTTTGCACCTCTTCTGAGGACTGGAGAAGGCCCCTGGGTGTAAAGCCAAGGTTCCGTTAGTGACATGGTTCCTGGCTCTTCAGGAGGGTCTGGTCTGTTTCCAGTTTCCCATGACTGCTGGGCACCCTGGCAGCATGGCTGTGCCTGTCTGGATCCGTCTCCACGCAGCCCTAGAGGCTTGAGCCATGTAGGCACTGCTCTGAGATATAATATAGGACCCTGAGCTTCACGTAGTCAGTGGACAAACATGGATCAAGCACCTAATTTCACGCTGCACAAAAGGCAAGGGGGACTGGACCTAGCACAGGCGGGGGCCATGGGTATGACCTTGACTTTGGACCTCTCTCCCTGGACAGCCCCAGCACCATGAGCAACGCTATCTCTGGAGAAGATCTGCAGGACGACAAAGACACAGGTGCATGACAGGCTGAGGAAGGGGGGAAAAGGAAGGGGATGCATTGTGGGGGGCCTACTTGCACAACTTGCGAGGGGTTGTCTCACACCTTGACTTATCTGTAGATGATAGAGTTTTTATTTGGTGTGTGAGATGCCGGCAGCCCCTCACAGGCCTCAGTTTACCCCTTCTGAAGATAAATGGGTGTTCCTGGGGGTAGGAGGGGGTCCCTCTTGGGATCCACATACACCTACCAGAGGCAGGGCAGAATCCCAGGGGCGCCTTTGGTTTGTTTACAAGCTCCTTGACATGTTGGGCTGGGCTCCCCAGGGCAGGCCCAGGGAGGACATTAGTCCGCCGGGGTGTCATTAGGGTGTTTGTCCTCTGCCAGGTGTTACAGCAATGCCCCTTCCCCTCTCACTGCAGCATTCAACTGGGAAGTGAAGGCCAACAACACTGCCTACCACCAGCAGTTCCGAGAGAAAGGCTTCCTGTGCTGGCACAGGAGGAAGTACCAGGTGGGCCCTGTGGCATCCCACACCTACTCTCAGTTTTGTTTTTATGCTGCCTGAATTCTCCCAGGACTTGCGTTGGCCTAATGCTTCTAATCACAGGGACTGTAGCACATCGCTACAGTCTTTCTGGGGACAGTCTCCTCTGTAGACCAGGCTGGCGATCCTCCCGCCTCAGCCTCCCCAATACTGGGTTGCCAGGTGTGTACTACCATACCTGGCCACGGTGTCCGTTCCTCCCTTGGCTCTGTCCAGCTCACAGTAGAGTCAGTCGGTGCACTGCCCCAAAAGGCCATTAACTAACCCAGTCCCACCCTAACTCGCCCGGGAATTCCTTTTGGAAATTCTGGGTCATGGCTCCCAGGCTCTCTGAAGCGGCTGCCTTCCAGCAGGTGGCCTGTGTGTGCCAGCACGAAGCCTGGCATTTATTAGAGGTTCAGCTGGTGCTGGCTCCTGGCCAGGCCTTCGGGGGCACTCGATATGGGCGTGTGGCAGTCACTGGCATGGCCGCTCCCACTTAAGTGCCCTGAAACCACTCCCTACCTCACCCGCTGCTCTCCTTCCAGACCAATGGCATCCGTACGGCCAAGTACAACTTCTTTTCCTTCCTGCCGCTGAGCCTCTACGAGCAGTTCCACCGAGTATCCAACCTCTACTTCCTCTTTATTGTCATCCTGCAGGTGGGCGGGGCCCTGGGGTTGGGGCTCGCCCTCCACCCCTGCTGTGCTCCCAGGGCTCTTCCAGGAAGCCTCCCTGACCGCCAGGGCCACCTCCTTGTCCCTTCGTCTGGGCAGTAGGGGGCCTTCCACTGCCGGGTCCCCACTCAGGGGCTGCCGTGACCCCTGTCCCCGCAGGCCGTCCCTGAGATCTCCACGCTGCCCTGGGTCACCCTCCTCATCCCACTGCTCTGCCTCCTCCTCATCCGCGCCACCCGTGACCTCGTGGATGACATTGTAAGTGGCGTCTCCAGAGGCCCGGGCCTGGTGCAGGGGGTGGGGTGGGCTTCCTGGACCTCCAGGGGCCGTGGGCCTGGGGAGGGGGTTCTGTCCCTTTGTCCCGTACTCGGGTGCGCCCGGCTCTGTAGGCTGCTGTGTTTAGGTGGCCTCTGGCTTTGGGGTCCCTGGACAGACAGCCTGGAGTTGGCCAGCAAGGACACCTTGCTGTGGGGTGGGTGGGAACAGTACAGGGGCGGGGACCCCAGGTCCACCCCTGACACCACCCTCTGGGCCCAGGGGCGACATAAGAGTGACAGAGTCATCAACAAGCGGCCCTGCCAAGTCCTCGTCGGGAATAGGTGAGGCTGAGGCAGCCGTGCAGGGACATGTGGAGACAGAGGCCTGTGGGGCAGTGGTGTTCCGGACGTCTGAGTGGGCCTGACCAGGACCCAGGCTTGCAGTTATTAGATGCCTGCTGCCTCCTGGCCTGGGATGGGCCTCGGGATGGGAACGGAAAGGCTCGTGGAACATAGAGCTCAGTGGTGCGCGGGGAGGCTGGAAAGGACTGGGATGGGGGCCCAGGGGGTCAGAGACAGGGAATTAGATCCAGGGAGATAGGGAGTATAGGAGGGTGGCTGCTGGGCTGGCGTGGGAGAAGCAAAGGCCCGGCCAGGGTGGACAGGGTCTCAACATGGAAGACACCTTCACCCTGGTCCCTGGCCTGGCCCTGAGACCCCAGCCCTGTCCTCCTTCCTGCAGTTTCAAGTGGCAGAAGTGGGAAGACCTGTGTGTGGGGGACGTGGTGTGTCTTACCAAGGACAGCATCGTCCCGGTGAGCTGAGGCCGGGCCATGGGCGCCCTGGACAGGCTGGATTCCCCCGTCCCCTGTGCCACCACCTACTGCCATTCTGTCCCCTCCTGCCCACCCAGGCCGACTTGCTTTTGCTGGCCAGCACAGAACCCAACAGCTTGTGCTACGTGGAGACGGCCGACATCGATGGGTAGGAAGCCACAGCAAGGCCAGGCCAGGGTCTTGGGTGCCAGGCCAGGGCGATGCCATCCCCAGCTGTGGATGAGGACGTTCCCCAGCCAGAATGGGGCATCAGAAAAAAGCAGAGGGAGGAGGAGGAAGGTGGACACCTGTCATCTCAGCACTCTGAGAGGCTGAGGCAGGAGAGTCTCTAGTTCAAATCCAGTCTGGGAAGCTTAATGATACTCTGTCTCTAAACAGAAAATCAGAAAAGACTGGAGATTTAGCTCAGGACAAATGTGCTGTGTGACTCTGGGTGAAGCCCTCTGTTCTGGGCCTCAGCCTTTTGGCTGACAGCTGGAACATAATAGGTGCTGAGTAAAAACCTGGGAACAGGCATGGCTCCTGGCCCCAAGGGGCCCCCTTTTGATTACCCTCCTTTCTCCTCTGGTTACCAGGGAAACCAACTTGAAGTTCAGACAAGCTCTCGCCATCACCCACCATGAACTGATCAGCCCGAAGATGATGGCGGCCTTCAATGGTGAGAGGTCCTGAGCTGACTCAGCATCCCCATGGGGGTCTGGGGTTCCGTCCGTCCCTCTGTATGGAGGCATGAGGCCACCCCTGATGCTGGGCATTGGCAGTAGCCCTGGGTATGTGGTGGAGGTGGCTTGGGCACCCGGCCAGGCACTCACTTCTTGCCAAATTAGCCTCTTCCCCATGCATTCGCCAGCCTTTGGGGACCAGAAGCTTCTGACAGACCAGCCTGGCCCAGGCCTAGGCCCAGGTCCTGTCCCCTCAATGCGTGTGAAAGTTGTGTATTTGTCACTGGGCATGGTGGTGTACACCTGTAATGACAGCATTCTAGGAGGCTGAAGGATTTCTCAGGCTAGACATTTCAAAGACTTAGTGAGATGGAAAAAAAAAATTTTTTTTAGAAAGGGTCTTGCTTTGTAGTTCAGGCTGGCCTTGACCTCACTATGTAGCCCCAGGCAAGCCTCAAACTCACAGTAATCCTCCTGCTTCTGCCTCCCGGGTGCTGGGATGACAGGCATGAGCCACCACACCCGGCATTGAGGTGTGTGGTACTGATTGCTGGTGGGTGTTAAATCACCACACCCGGTATTGTTGTTGTGGTTACCAGGATCCAACTCAAGACCTTGTGCTTGCTAGGCAGGCACTGGAACCACTAAGCTAAATCTCCAGCCCAGAAAAAAATATTTTTAAAAGGGCTGAGGATGCAGCTCAGTGTGGATACCCTAAGTTCAACTCCCAGTACCACACACACGCACACACACAGAGCTGAGATATTTGTTTTCTTAGCATAATTTTTTTAAGATACAAGAGCAAGTTGCTCTCATTGGTTTAGACACAGAATCTTTCTCTGCAGTTGTGTGCTGGTATATATAGGACAGCCCAGCGCGGTGGGCAGTGAGGGTATACGGATGGACAGATGGATGGACAGGTGGATGGATGGGTGGATGGGTGGATGGATGGAACACGGATGGAACGATGGCCCCCTCAGCCCTTTCCCTCCTGGGGTCCCAGTCTACACACCATTGTTATTTGAACCCTCGCTGACCTCTACCTTAGGCTAGTGTTTGCTGGAGCCCATTTGCTGACAGGAGCAATGCCAGCAACATCCAGTTCCAGAGGGAAGGTAGATGACACGGCTGTGGAGGGGCTCAGCACCCCGTAAGGTCAGGGTGCCGGGCGAGGTGCCCTCTAGTGGTCACCCTTCCCAAGCACTGGCCTGTGCGCCGCCGGGTAGCAGTGTGCCGGAAAGGAGGCCCCCAGGTGTGAACACTGCCACAGTCTGAGCAGCGTCCACAAACGTCCCCGGAAAGAAGCACGAGGAGACTGGACGGGCGGGTCCTGGTCCTCCCAGACGTTCCCACTGTCGGGGTGTGGGGTGCCAGGGTCCCAGTGGAACTCGCCAAAGCTGGGGTGGCAGCAGTGTTTCCCCCAGGTGGGGAGGGGGGTGAGGAGCCACGGGTGTGACTGCCAGGCTGCCACAGGCACAGTGGTGTGTGAGGCGCCCAACAGCCGGATGCACCAGTTTGTGGGGAGCCTGGAGTGGAACAGCGAGAGGTACGCCCTGGACATCGGCAACCTCCTCCTGCGCGGCTCTAAGATCCGCAACACTGATGCCTGCTACGGGCTGGTCGTCTATGCCGGTACGGCTGTGGCTGCGTGGTGGGCGGGGCAGTCCTGGTGGGGCTGGGCGAGGGCTGAGCCTGGACCACGATTCGGGCAGAAAAATAATGGGGAGTTTGTGTGTGGATGGGAAGATGGGGTGGGTGGGTGTGTAGGCGGATGGATGGATGGCAGGGTGGTGCGTGGCTGGATGGACAGACGGACGCATGGATGGGTGGACAGATGGACAGGCAGATGGGTGGGTGAACAGCAGGATGGAGAGATGCAAACCCCACAGGTTTTGACACAAAGATCATGAGGAACTGTGGAGAAATCCACTTGAAGAGAACCAAGATCGACCTCTTCATGAACAAGCTGGTGGTCTTGGTGAGC
Source organism: Thryonomys swinderianus (assembly GCA_004025085.1). NCBI lineage: Eukaryota > Metazoa > Chordata > Mammalia > Rodentia > Thryonomyidae > Thryonomys > Thryonomys swinderianus. The sequence continues at coordinate 17,206 of PVIC010036699.1, forward strand.
CGGGAAGAGAGTCCTCGCCCTGGGGGTGTGGGGGTGGGGCAGAGACAGGGCCCGGGCCTACTGACAGAAGCCCAAGCTCTTCCGAATCTGTTTCCTTCTTCAGCAGAGATGTGCAATCTAATCCTAAGGACTGTTGTTTCAGCCAGAAGAGAAGAAACTGTCTGACGTGTGGTTTCATTGTGTTGCCCAGGCTGGTCTCAAACTCCTGGACTCAAGCCATTCTCCTCTGCAGTTTCCCAAGTGGTGGCAGGACAGGCGCGCCACCACACCCAGAGGAACAATTTTTTTTTTTTTTTCTTTTTGGAGACAGGGTCTCGCTTTGTAGTTCAGGCAGGCCCTGAGCTCACTATGGTGCCCAGGCAAGCCGCCGCGAACTCAGCAATCCTCCCGTCCCTGCCTCCCGAGTGCTGGGATGACAGGCGTGAGCCACCACGCCCAGCATTATATGTGGTTACCGGGGATTGAACTCAGGTCCTTGCGCTTGCGAGGCAGGCACCGGAGCCACTGAGCTAACCCTCCGGCCCCCAGAGGGACAATTTAAAAAAAAATTTTTTTTTTGAGCCAGGCGCAGTACTGGATGCCCTATAATCCCAGCTAGCAGGAGGATCTCGATTTTGAGGTCAGCCTAGAAAATTTAGTGAGACCCTGTGAGGGAGTGTAGCTCAATGGCCAAGCACTTAGCCAGCCTGCTCAAGATCCTTGTGCTGCAGAAGGAAAAAAGGAGATGTTGGTTTGTTTGCAGTACTGAGGATGAAAGCTGGGACTTGCCCACTCAGTGTGCTAGGCAGGTGCTCTGTCCCTATTCCTTAAAAAATCTTGTACAGGGCTGGAGGGTTAGCTCAGTGGTTCCGGCGGCTGCCTCGCAAGCGCAAGGTCCTGGGTTCGATCCCAGTAATCATGCATAATGCTGGGCATGGAGACTCACGCCCACCAACAATCAACACCGCATACCACAATGCCAGGCGTGGTGGCTCACGCCTGTAATCCCAGCACTCGGGAGGCAGAGACAAGAGGATTGCTGAGTTCCCGGCGGCTTGCCTGGGCTCCATAGTGAGCTCAGGGCCAGCCTGAACTACAAAGTGAGACTCTGTCTCAAAAACAAAACAAAACAAAAAAGCTACTCTAAACTGGGTATGTTAGTAAACTAGCCTCTGGGAGGCTGAGTCAGGAGGATTGCTGTGTGTTCAAAGCCACCCTGGGCTATATAGTGATTTCAAGACCAGCCTGAACTACATAGTGAGG
>PVIC010036700.1:0-18450 GCA_004025085.1 Thryonomys swinderianus
TTCCCCCTTCTTCTGATAGATAATGAATTGATCTTATACAGTGTACATAATTTTATTCAATTAGGAAATACTCCAAGCAAACCTGTTATGTGCCAGATCATATATTCCTATCCTTTTAAGAATCTTATAGACTTATCCTTTAAGAATCTTTAGTTTTAGCAACTAAAAATATATAAAACCTTCTAACAAGAAGTAAAGATCTGCTAGGTGTTTATGACAGGAAAACTTTCTCTGGCATGAAGGTTAGGAAGAGTGTTTCTACAACAAGGACACTTCAGCTGAAACTTGGAAGATAAGGAAAAGTACTCTAGGAAAGGGGGGCACAAAGCAAGGCATTCAGGCAAGAGCAGCACCTTGAATCAGTGAGGAAAAATCGAAAGGAGCCCCACATCACTGGATCCCAGAAGGCTGAGGGCGGATGATAGGATTTGTGGCTGGAGTAGTAGACAAAAGCTGTAATGATGGACTTTGTAAGTTATCTAAAAATCATGGGCCCATCCAATAAAGTTTTAAACTGGGACAAAAATGGTCAGATATAACTTGAATATTTTTCTTTTGACATTAACTTTACAAATTTTAAAGTACACAAATCTTAAGTGCAGAGAAGTTTTACATGTTTTTACTCAGGTACCAACTAACCACTTAAGACTATTACTGTTACTTATAAGCTTTTCTCCTTCCCCAAAGAACATACCCATCCAAGGGGAGCCAGTGTCCTAACTTCTCTCACCAGACAGAAATTTGCTGTGATTGCATTACAATAATGACAAAATCCTGTAGTTTTATTCCTCGTGATAATCACTTTGACCAAACATGAGGTCTGTGTGATTAGTCCATGGTTGCCTTGCTCAACAGTATTCCATACTATGAATATGCCACAGTTTATTTGCTCACATCCATTGGTAGACATGAGAATTGTTTACTTACTTCTACTGTGAATAAATTTGTGCCCTTGTTTTGTTTTGTTCTGGATAGACAGGAACAGTCATTTTGATGGGAAATATAACTTCTTAAGTGATCACTGTGCTGCAGGGTAGAGGCTAATTGGAAGGACAGAGACAGTCGTTCCACGGTCACCAGCCCCTGGGTGGACCACCTCTCACCCGCTGGCCTAGTACAGGATCAGACCCATTCAGGGTAGTTTAAATAGCATATGAATCAAATTATAAAAGCAGAAAGCAGATTTCTGTTTGGCAGCTGTCATGATTTCAGAAGTCATCACTGTTTACAACTGTTGCTTAGAGCCAAGGGTAACAAGGACAATATGATACAAGTCGTGCTGACTTACAGATGAATATGTCCCCAGTAAATAGGAAAGTTATATAGTCAACAAATATTTGTGCAGCCCTTTTGTTCCACCATTTCATGTATGTGTATGTCTTAGGTGGGGGGTTGGAATGTATGGCTGAGAGGACATGTTGTTGTCCACAGCAATCACTGCAGAGCAGGATTCAGAGGCCCCATCTGGGAGGATGAGGCACAGAGTCACCATGGAGACTCCAGGGAGGTTTCGAAGAACACTTCTGTTTTTATGTCTTTTTTAAAATTTAATTTATTTGTATATTATATATACACATCACAGTTATATTTCACATTGCAAACTTGCATCAATGTATGACATAACTTAATTCTCATTTTTCCCCTTCCCTTACTTATCCTACAATCCCCACCCCTGTATACACAAGCTGTTTCCTTTTTTTTTAACCATCAATTTTTTTCCTTTCCCTTCATTTATTTACCCATCATGAAATAGTAAATATTCAAAGGGAAACACTTCTGCTTTTATTGAAGGTTACATGAACAGAGAGGGTGTGGCCACAATGTGGTTGCATCTGACTGGCAATTGAATATGGTTAGCTTTGATTGGTTGGATAGTATATCCCAGCTGAAACCTTGTGAAATTGTCTTCTAAATTGGCTGTGGGTGTGTGGGGGAGTATCCTCAGGATTCCTGGTGCTGTGATCCACACAGCACAATCCAGTAACCTGAGGGCCCCAGAAAAAGGCAGGATGCTGCTGCCATCACCTGTGGCATCTGCAGCCTTGTGACACCTGTGGAAGCCAGCCCACTAGCCTTCCCCAGCCGGGCGTCACTCGTGGGGACCCAGAGTCCTACTGTGTTTTCCTTGACCCTGGGGGGAACAAGGATGAGTACCTAATATGGTCAGCTCTTGGATGACTGAAGGAGTCATAACCAAAGAGGGAGCAGGAGTCACCCCACCAGCTACAGGTAAGTCTCTACGCACGCTCAGGAGAGAGTGTGCTCAATCATCTTCCTTCTGGGCTCTTGTACGTGAGGCACACTTAACCCAGCCAGGCTTGAACTTCCCCTTCAGGGACAGATTTCTCTGCCAGTATTTTCATTCTAGTTGTTCTAAGACAGCTTTCCCATTTCTGGGGTTCAGTGCAGCATCTCTGAACCAACACAAGAGCTGAAAGAAACAACATACCTGGACTCAGTTCTCCAAATCAGAGTTAGAATTTTCTAACTTGTGAATTTGCTTATATGTCTTAAAACTTTAAAATTAGTACCTTAACTTATTTATACAAACTTAATTTGTTTTATGATTTGGGGGCAGGATGGCTTTGCTTATGTTTGTGTGGGGCAGGTGCCTATGGTCATGTTTGTCACTCAACACAAAAGAAGCAAAATTTTGCCAAACACTTTGCTTTCTGAGCCAAATTATCTGCAAACAGAAGCTTTCATAAACCAAGGTATTTCTGTATATAAAAAGGATCATTATTACAGAAAATAACACAATCAGATGAAATTAGTGTTTATTGCAGAAATAGCTAAGACTTACAGTCATGGCGAATGTTCATTCTGTACAACCCCAGGAATTGTGACGCAGAAGTCTTCTGATTCTAAGCAAATCAAGCTGTTGGCCAGCTAGAGACCATTGTCACTGTACTCCGTGACTCTCTGGCACCTTCACCATGTTCTAATGTTCTCTGTTACCTCATTTAATAAGCATTTCTCGAGCACCAGCAGTGTGTCAGATCCTTAACTAAATGTTAGGGATAAAAAGTCCCCACCTAAAAGAACATATAGGATGTTAGTGGAAGAGACAGCCAAGTTAATGAATGGATTCCTTACCCTAGTTCGCCAGAGAGTTCTGGAGATGCAGAAGAAGGACATTGAAATTGGAACCCCTTGGTAATCCTGCTACTGACTTCAAGGATAAGAAGCATCAAATGTAGGAAGACTATTCTAAGCATAGAGAGCAAAAGGCACAAAGATAAAAATTAGCTGGGTTCTAGCAAGGAATGACTAGTATAGCTTTGTGTGGTTGAAGTAAAGGGCATGCATGCTCAGTAGAACTTGAGAGAAGGCTACAAAGTAATCAGGGCCAGAATTTAAGAGGCACAGTATGTGGGAAAGGGTGTGGACCCAGAAAGCAGAGACCTGAATTCTCCCTTTGTTCTTGTCCGTGCTGTTTATGTGACTCAAGCATGTCATTGAGCTTGAGAATTGAGTCTTGCATAAATCATATTTTAGAAACACTGTTCCAGTATGCATGTAAAAAGTTGGTCTGTGAAAAACTGTTTTTTGTTTTATTGTTTTTTGGGTTTTTTTTTTTTACTTCAGTAGTTATGGGAAGGTATATTTACCACTTTAAGATTTACCATGACAGTACCATATTAAATACTTTCAGACTTCCAATAAAGAAACTGTTTTTGTTTTCTTCAACTAATTGTTATTTGAGTCTAGAGCCAACTTTCCAATTATTATTAGTATCACACCACAGATCTGCATTCTGGCAAATAGTGGACTAGGTATCAAAGCATCTTTATCCCTAATTTTTCTGTTTGTGGGTCAATTCTAGCTCAATTACTTCCTCATGCCAGATTTTTTATCCGTCCAATTTTATATATCTTTTGAGTGCTGCATAAATTGTTAAAAATGTCAGTTGAGTTGGTTCTAAGCAAATAACACTCATTTTTAATGTGTTAATAGAAATCATGGTAAATAAAATAAGAGTTTCACTTATTCTGAATTCCTTATATGTAGCATTGGCAAATCTCAAAGTTAATAATGAGTGAGGAAATCATTTATGGTGCTAAAGATAGCAATTAAGTAAAATAAGATTGACTTTGTTTGAAATTTAGTATTTTCAACATTTATCTGCCTACCCACTGATTTACAAATTATTAAAGTCTTGAAAAATGGGAACTTTTTTTTCATATAAAAATTACCATCATTTTCCAAGCTACTGTGTCATTGTTCTTGGAGAGACTGCAGTGATTGATTACCCAGAGTGCTACCATGACAAGGTAAACCAACCAACTAGCTAGAAAATTGTATGTAATCATATAGCATTGCTTAGGTACTGTTTTGAGCATGGCTGCTGGAATTAAACTATGCCATTTTAATCATTCCCTGCTGATACTTGCTGTTGGCCCCTAAAACCATCATCTCAAGGGGACGTACAACAGTGTTTTCAATCACCTTTAACCCTCCAAATCCCAAAAGCAGCACAACAAATACCAAGAAAACCTATTGCACTCACAGAGATGTTCCTAATGCTAAGATAAATGTCCCACAGAGAGGAGTTTATTTTTGCATATAACATTCTTTTATTAGTGTTGTTTTCTGGAAGATTCTAAGAAATTATAAGCAAGCAGAGAAAGGGAAAGATGAGAGATGGACAAAAAGCCAAGGAGAACGCCGATCCCTCTTGAGAAGATAATAGTCTGATCAGAAAGGCCACACACACTTGTGATGACTTGCGAGCAGGGACGCAGTAATTCGGCTGGTGTCAAAGTCCCGATGCACAAATTGAATACGTGAGTCATGTGGGCCAATAAAGAAGCAATCAAATTATCCTTGGTTATTAGAGGACGAAATTGAGTCATGAGAAAGAAAGGGGCTCCCAAACTACCTCAGAGATGATATCGATAGTGTAATTGGGAATAGAATCGGGCCCCGTTTCCTAACAATTGGAGTCATCTCCCCATGCTCATCTTCCCTGCAATCTTGTAGGTATTAAACAGGCTTTGTTAGGACGGCTGTCCTTTATTAATTGCTGTCCACATGCTGTAGAATATCCTGTTTGTGAGTCAGAACAGGGATTTTAAATTCTTAGTGTGGGACGTGTAGCTGGGCAGAATCAATTCCTGTCACTCACGTACAAATACAGAGGAATGGGATTATGGATCAGGGTGAAGCTGCACTGCTTTAATCTTAAAATCAATACAGAAAAGGAAGTTGGACTTGTTGGGATTCTATCGAGACTGTAATTTGGTTTTCTGCGAGGTTTGCTTTCCTTCTCTTCATCTAATTATTTTTCAGGGGATAGAGAGGGAGGGAAAGGGGGAAAAATAGATGCTCTACAACCAAATAATCTTGAACAAGCACACAAATGTTATTCATAATTCAAATTAATCATCTATTACATTAAGAAGAGCTGTACACTTTTATACTTTTATTTTTAGAAAGAAAAAGCTAGTCAAAACCCTGTACCCCATAGTCTTTAAGTATAATAAAAATAACCTCTGATTCCTTAGTAGGTCACTGGCAGACTAGATAAATATTTTTAATGTTTTATTTGTTACTAAGTTTACTATTTCCTATGTAATTTTGTATAAATAAACATCCAACACACTTATTATCAAAGGATTCCAGACTGCCAGGCATGTGATTAATGTTTACTCCATTGTAATTCTGTTGCTTTTGAAAGAGGCATGAACTCATGGTTTAAATGCCTTACTCTTTTCTTAATCAAAGATTTAGAGTTTATTGAATATGCTTCTTTTCAGATACTACACTGATTTGTTGCACAGTGCTGTCTCTAGTTTTAAGATGAATTATTATATTTTTGCTTTAGATAGTTCTTTAATTCAATTTTAAAATATACCCCAGTCTGTTTGCCCTTGCTTACACAATGGTGACAGCATTGCTGTAGTTTGAATCTGTAATTTTCCCTGGTGGCCTATATGTTAAAGGCTTGTTCTTCAGAGATGTGCTTGGGGAGACTGTAGAATCCTTAAGAGGACAGAGTCTAGCCAGAGGTTCCTCACCCCTGAGGTTATGCCCTTGAAGAAAAGTGTGAAAACGACCTCTTCCTCTTTCCCTCTTTTGTGCCTGGCTATGAGTTAAGCAGTTTTGCTCTACCATACACTTGTGCTAGGATGAACTGCTTGACCACATGCCCAAAGTCCTGGGGCCAGTAAAAGAGGGACTAAAATCTCAAACTGAAAGCCAGAAAAATTCGTCTTTGTAAGTTGATTATCTCAGTCATCCATTACTATAACAGAAAGTTGGCTGACACAAATAGGGAACACTAACCCCTTGTGAGAAAATGGGCTCTGGGTAAAAGAAGTGAGGGCTGGCCTTGGGCAGAATGGTGAAAGCCTGGAGCTGTTGCTTTGCGTGTTTCACGTGTCTAAGCCTCATTTCTCACTTGTAACTGGAGGTGATTGCAATGTCTGCCCGGCAGGTAGGAATGTTGAGAAGCTTCATGAGCTAAATCAGGCAGAGTGCCTGCATTCACCTTACACTTATGAGAACCCTGTAAATGTTCATGATAATCATGGTTATTATGTGATTCTCAATTGAGATAACATATGCTATGTATTGGAAAACGCTCTAAAAGCTGTAAGGTGCAAAAAAGTTATTATTCTTATGGATTGATAGCTCTAAAACTTTTCTTTGTGTTTAAGTAGTCCTGGGAATGACTAATCAGGCTCCAGTTGAATATGAATGTTCTTTAAAACACACACACACACACACACACACACACACACAAGTAAATGCCAAAAATTCCATGAAATCAATTGGAATTTGAAAATCCCTATTCCAAGTCATTCCAGGGAAAACACTTCCTCATGTCTTTGGAAATTAGCACTATGTAAGGTACTTCTCTTCTTGTTGATTTTAGTCCATATTTTTAAACATCATATCCCTGTGGAAAGCTCCAGTGTCTTAAATTATGATATCTTTTCCGTTGTGCTTCTCATTGTTTGCATATGAAAATCTCATGATTTAAATCTCCATGTCCTCTCTTTGTGTGTACTTCCAGAGCACAATCACTGTGGAGAAGACAGTGCAAGACCTCATGAACCTGATGCACGACTTGAGTGCATATTCTGATCAGTTCCTCAACATGGTGTGTGTGAAGCTCCAGGAGTACAAGGACACCTGCTCTGCAGCCTACAGGTAGAGCTTTGTTAGCAGTGAAACCAAGTGATTTTAGAACCTGTGGGTGGCTCTGACTCCTGCCTTCCACCACTATAGAATAGGCTCTTTCCTGAATTGATCAAGGGCCTCATTGAGAATATGAACCACAAAAATAGTCTGTTAGATCCTTGACTAGTCGGACCCGCAGTGGAAGTGATACAGTCACTTCAGTCTGCTGTTGAGTGGCTCAGCTGAGGGGTCAGTCTTTATTTCTTGAAAAACCTAGAATGGTAAGGTTTGTGTTCTTAAGAAAATGCCAGATCCTGAATAGGCCACCTTATGAAAAGATCCTTAAAGTAGAGCAATTTGAAACTCTTAAAAATCTACAAAGAATCTCTCTTGATACTTACAAATACATTCTTCCTGATGTTTGATCACCAGCATTCCAATTGTCACAGAAAGACAGTTATGCCTGTTTTTCAGTATCAGTGAATGAAAAACCAGTGTTAGGAACTTGAAAGCCATTAGTAATACCTGTAATTTATTTTCTCTGGGTTCAGAAATCTCTCTGGGCTTGTAGAAAAGATCATAGCATTTCTCAAAGAAAGAGTAATAGGAACAGGTTGTGGTCTGGTTGACAAGCTGTGAAACAATTACAGAAGAAAATAATGTACAATAAAATACTAAATTATACGTGATACATAATTAAGGTTGGAAAAGTACGGTACAGTACATAATCAGGTACTACCTGTATTATGCAAGTTATTAAAAGCAAAAAGCAAAGAACATGAGAAAGACAAAGACAGGATAGTTGCAGCCAGGAATGATTTTACAGAAGGTAAGATATATATATGCCGACAGGTGACATCTCTGGAGGTGGAGACTATAAGTGAATGTGCTGCAGGGAGAAGAAGAGGCACTGAGGGAGTCTCCCAGTGTGTGGAAGGGACAGAGCAAACAAAGCTTAATTGGAACAGGGTGCTTACTGCATAGTAGTACAATGTTCAACAAGCACAGTAAGAGCAACCACCAAAGGATGTTAAAAAATAAACTTAGAAGTTTAGACAGTAGATAGTAATGAGTTATAAATAAGCCAGGAAACAATCTTTAGAGAAAATTAACCCAACAAAATAATATAGTATGAAAGGATGCCTAACCTCCATCTGTGCAGCAGTGAGTGGTATTTACCCAGTTACATGGGCAACTAAAGAAGGGAAACTCAACCATACCATTGAAATGGGATTCCAAATCTACCACACTTCTTGGATTCAGTGGCTAGTCACCAAAGACTATATTTAGTTTTAAATCATCCATATATAACCAATAACTTTTATAACCAATTATGTATTAAATAGTCTTAATAAGAGTAATTCAAGAATTTACTCTTAGGGTAACAGAAAACTAAACTATTTTTTAGATTTGAAATTATGCAAATATTTGTAGAAAATTACAATGGAATAACCAAATAAAGCAAAAAAATATATTCAATCAGGATAAAATTCAGTGAGAAAATGAAATAAAAATAATGATTCAAAGGAAAAACCAAAGAAATCTAACCATTAAAGAGCCTTTTCATGTATATTTTAAATACATAATGGAGGCTATAAAATCCCTGTGGTTTTAGGAATTCACTGGACAGATTTTAAATTTTTGGTTGATAAATACTGGTATAAATTTACAGAGTATAATATGTTTTGGTGTACAAATATATCATTGAATTATTAAATGAAGTGAATTAGCCTAGTAACTCTCATTTCTTTCAGGTATGTGATGTGAGCATTTGTAGTCTCTTAGCAGTTAAAGAATATATTAGTATTTACATAATCACCAGACTCTGCAATAGATCTCAAAACCATGTTTCTCATGTTGAACCAAACCAGTTTACTCTTTGACCAACGTGGCCTCATCTCATCCCATCCCCACCCTTGGCCTTGGAAACTAACATTTACCCTCTGTCTTTGTGGATTTGTGCCCAAGTGAGATGATACGGTGTTTCTGTGCCTGGACCCCAGATACATTTAAAATAGTGATTTTTAGAGTCAATATTTATTCTTATTATATTTCTTATTGTTATAAATATCATGTCTTTTGCAACACTATCAACATAAAAGTGTGGTAAAGAAAATATAGGTTCTTCTCTTCAATTTTAAGGGATAGATAATTATTGTGATAACTGCTGACATAGATTTTTTGGCAAGAGTTGGAACTTCTGGACAATAGCTGTATTTTCAGATTCACCAAATCAAATTCTGCACTTGATCTTAGCCAAAAGGCCGAGAAGCGATACCAAATCAATTTCTTAAGTGGTTGTACCAATGTCTCACCAAATGAGAATTGAATAATATTTAAATATTAAGACAAGTAATAAAAATATTTTGAGACTTAATAGAACTCTTTAATTATTATGTATGAGCATTACATTTTAAATTTACTTATATGTTATACTGAACATGTATTAACCTTTAAAGCTTAAAAAAGCACATTCCCTCTTTGTCTTTTATTGATTGTGAAAACCCAATAATTCTCACAAACAATAATATTGATAAATATTAATTCTAGTGGGATTGACTAGCTATAATAAGTAAAATTGATTCTAAAATCTAAACTCTGCTGACCATTTTTATAGTATCAATGTTGTTATTTTCACAGAAATTTTTTAACTCCCTATGTCTTGGCACTCTATGCATCATAAACTGTCATTCTCATGGCTTTATCTCCTGCACGTCAATTTAAAATCTTTGGAAACCACTGTAGAGAAGTCAATATTGTCAGTGACTGCCTGCGAGAAAAAAAAAAAAAAAAATCCATGGAGCTGCAGTTCTTAATGATGCCTGTAGGGGCCGCATCCCTCACATGTGGGCCTTTGCAGTGGGGGTCATTACTTACGTCTGCTTCTGATTCAAACCACTGCACCATTGCATCCACCAAGCAGACTGCTCCTTGCTGAGGAGACATCTGGAAGCCTTTTATTCTTAAGTGACACTGTCTTATTCGTTGGACAGAATCTTTTTCTAGAGTGATTCCGTATCATCTTAATCCTCGTTTATGGGATAAAAGTTAACATGATCCATGGTGTCTTTCCTTCTTCTTCCCTAGACTGAACATTCCCAGTTTCTTCTATATCATATCTGCAGACTCTCCCCATCATCCCTTTCCATTGCCCATCTGCTTGACACTGTCCATTTCAGAAAGGAGTTCCCCAACCCAGACTGGACGCCCTGCTATGGCCCAATCATTATTATATCCCACCATCGTGCATTTCTCAGATATTTACTGATCATCCTCCAATGCCATGGGAGTGTGTGGAAGAAAGGAACTAACTAGCCACTATTGCTTCTTTAAAGAGCTTATATTTTAGGTAAAACATAGGAAGTGAAGGATGGGACAGTGAAATACAGTGTATTAATTTATGGCAGAAAGTATGGTAAGATAGGTCAAGATGGTAAGGAAGGCAACTCTGCCAAGCTTAGAAAAATTTACTAAGGAGGAGAGGAAAGGCTGGTAGGAAGGTGATGGACTATGTAGCCTTTGTCAAAAACGAGGACTTAATCAGAGGTTTAAGAAGGATAAAAAAGGAACCAGAACAATGTCAGCAAAGTGGAGAAAAAATGGGAAAGAAGGACAGATTTTAGAACATTTGAGTTTTTGAAAGGAAGACTGAAGTCAAACTGCAGTGAATAGAATGCCAGACCCAAGAAATGTGGCCTTCTATTTTATTATTTTCTTTTTGAGACAGGGTCTCACGTTGTAGTTCAGGCTGGCCCTCAGCTCACAGTGTAGCCCAGGCAAGCCTCAAACTCAGCAATCCTCCTGCCTCTGCCTCCCGAGTGCTGGGATGGCAGGTGTGAGCCACCACACCTGGCACTGTGCTGTGTGGTCCAGGAAATCAAACCTGGGACCTTGCGCTTGCCGGGCAGGTGCTGGTACCACTGAGCTAAATCCCCAGCCTGAACGTGGCCTTTTCAAATGAGGCAGTAGGGAGCCACTGAAGGTATATAAGTGAGGACTATTAGGTACAGACTTATGCTCCAGGGGGATTTTTCTGAGTTTTGTGTAAGAGAGCTAGGAAGAAAAGCAAGAGGTGAGGAGGTGGAAATGAGACTAACTCCCTGAACTAGGGAAGAGTCAAGTAAAAGGAGGAGGAAGGGACAGCTCAAAAGACATTGTAGAGGGAAAATTTTTCCACTGTTGGCTGCAAAGGATAAGGGAACATTAAGAAGTACTAGTCAAACTTGCCTTTTCTGTATGTGACAATTTTTAAAACATAAATACGATTTCACATTTACCCAGATTATGTAATGTTATTTTTAGCCCCTCATGTCAGTCTATTGAGATATTTTAAAATTTACATTCTGTCATCAGAAAATCTTAGCTATTCCTCTATGTTCGTATCATCCTTGATTTTAGAAGCTTTTAGTTCTTTTATGTATGTCATTGCAAACAAAAACTTCGACAAGCAAGGCTGAGTTGAGCAGTTTGGGGGGGTCTACCTCTTGAGACTCCTTTCAAGATGGATATCTCCATATTACACAATACTTTAGGAATTCACATATTTTTCTAAGTAGAGGCCTAGCCTTTACCTCAAATACAGACCCTGTAGCCTAAGTTTGGACACTTGCTTTTCACCTACTACCTGTATGACCTCAGCCTGTATGCTTTCATTTCCTTTTCTTCACAGATAATAATAGTCTTTCCTTAAAGGGGTGTCTCAGAAATACCAGTTACTGGCCGGAGATGCTCAGTGGTTCCGGTGCCTGTCTTCAAGCGCAAGGTCCCTGATTCAATCCCGGTAACCACATACAACAATACTGGTTGTAGTGACTCACGCCCACCAGCAATCAGTACCACAGTGCTGGGCATAGTGGCTCACACCTGTAATCCCAGCGCTCAGGAAGCAGAGGCAGGAGGACTGCTGAGTTTGAGCCTTGCCTGGGCTACACAGTGAGCTCAGGGCCAGCCTGAACTACAAAGCAAGACCCTGTCTCAAAAAAAAAAAAAAAAAAAAAATTCAGTTACAACTATTTTAAAGAAAATAATATGCTCCATAAAAGTAAGTAATTACTATTTTGCTGATGATAATGATTGCTTTTATCACCTCTCACTGTACCCTCTATTTTTATTATTTGTATAAGACTCTATAAGAGTCTTTTTCAGATTTCTTCCTGATCTTTGTAATGCAGACAGCCCCTCCTCCTCCGATCTCCAGAAATACTCTAGGACTACTTTAGGAATCATCCCTGTCCTCTGCTTCTAGGACCCACTTCTCTCTGCTGTGTTGGCCCATTTTTAAGAATTCTCATTTGAAGACATTTTCAAATTAACCTGGGGAGCAAAGACAAGACAACCAAGTTCCAGACTTACCATTTCTCCATTGAAGTCCATTAAGAGAAGAGCAGTCGGGTGACCCTTTCTTTGTGAAATTGTCCTGGTTCCTGGTGATGACCACTTCTCACTGCTCACACACTACACGCAACACTCTGTTCAGAATTTTGCCCACTGTTCTAATTTATCCCCTTTCTCTAATTTGTCTTCCTTTTTTTAAAATGCGTAATACTTAACTGTTCACAAACTATTAGTAATGGTTCAGAATTTTGCCCATTATTCTAAATTTACCTTTTTCTCTAATTTACTTTTCTTGGTTTTATGAAACTCAAGGATATGTTCTCAGGCATTTTCTCTTCCACGTTAGGGTATCTCCAAGTTGTCGGCAATAATTCTGATTCCACTCCCTTCAGTTATTTCACTATCCCAAGACAAGTTTCCTAAATTTATTAAATCTATTATACTATTCTTTGATCTCAGTAACTATTAACATAATTGATTGTTCCACCCTTAAAACAATTCATTTACTTGATTTTTTAGGGTTCCATTCATTATTGGGTACAAGAGTTTATAGATGAAGCAATGAAACATAAATATCTGCTTCTTGGGTTTATAGTCTATGAAGAATGGGATAGAAGAGGTAAAAATATAGTACATAAACATATTATAAACAATTTTAAAAGATAATAAGTACTATAGAGAAAAAAATGAATACCTCAGGAGTGCAGGAGAAGGAGGTTACCTTGTTAATTAGAGTACCCCAAGGAGGACCTGTAGAGTTGAGGTCTGAGGAAAGGCTAGAAGAAAACGAAAGAGTTAGACAAGATACTTGGGGAAAGAGGACCTGGCAGAGGGGGGACTGTGACCGTAAGACAGCCCTGTGTGGGACACTAAGAGCAGGATAGCCAGCATGGCTGCAGTAAGGGGAGTAATGGAGGATGGGCTGGAGGAAGCAGAAAGCTGGGTCACTGTAGGGATGTTGAGTTCTACTCCAGGGAAGTGGAGAGACATTGAAAGAAATGTGCCCAGAAGCAGCGTGAGCCTGCTCAGCCTTTGAAATGTACGTGTTGAACAGACACTGTAGGGAGACAGGGCTGGAAGCGAGGCAACCAACTAAGGACCTTTGGGTTAATCCAGGTGAGAAACGGGCAGAGCTCACGCTGCGTCATAGCAGAGACGGTGACAAATGGGCAGATACCGAGTGTATCTTGAAGTTACAAGAGAATTCTCTGCCAGACTTGAAATATGGAGTATGGCCCGTGAGACTTTTTATTTGCTCAGTGAAAAGATGAAGTTGGCAGCTATCAAGATGGAAGACAGTAGAGGTTTGGGGACAAATAAAATAACACTTTTTGAGTGACTGTGACACATGTATGTAGAGATAGAGTACTGTAATGGACTGTTGGAGATGCACATCCAAAAGAGAGAGCTCTGACCCAGAGATAGATATTTGCCAGTTCTCAAAATATATGTCGTATTTGTAAATGGCATGTAAAACCATGCAATCTCCATGGGGTTAAGGATGTACATGGCACAGAAGAGGATTGTGGACTTCAACAAGAAGAAGAGAAACTAGCAAAGATAATGAGAAACAATGATGAGCAAAATAGGATAGAAATCAGGCGAATTCGGTGCCCTGGAAATCAAATAAAAGGATAGAGAAGGGTGGTCGGTGCACCTGTGAAGTTATCGGTAAGACCGAGAATGAACCGAGTGGAACATTCAGCCAGGTGGTGCCTGGGGACTGCCACGAGCGCGGTTTCTGTGGAGCAGCAGGGATGAAAACCTGACTAGTGTAGACTTAAAAAAGAAAAAGAAAATAGAAAAATTGTAAGTCCAGGAAAAACTTTCACTATGAGCTTAACTGCAGACAGGAACAGAGATATAAGGTAATGCCCGAAGACCTCGTGCCATATGAAAGGTTTTTTGTTGTTTGATGAGTTCTTTTTAATAGGAGAAATTAGTGCCTGTCTGTTTTTGATGAAAATAATTTGGAAGAGAGAGAATATTGGTGTAGGAAAGAAAGGGGAGAATCACTGAAGGTGGATGTGGGGCCACCCAGGAAGGGGTGACACCTAATACACGAGTGAAATGCTTGGGTTTCAGCAGACACGGGACTCTTTTTGCTTACTGGGGTCCATCCTGCTAATAGGAAGGAATTAAGTTGTTTCTCTGTCCCTTAAAACTGTTGCGCCATTTGGTCAAAGCAGGAAACCGTGTCTCCCTTGGACTCTTTCTGAAACACAGCCCTTGCTTTTAGTTTTTGGCATCCCGTGTCATAAAAATATACTAAATCTGTCCCCCCTTCCCGAGCGAACCTCTCTGACATCTGTCCTGGCACACTGTCAGGGATGCTGTCCGTTGCGTCGCGTCCACTCTCGGATTATTCCGCTTAGAGGAGAATTTCTAGGAGTGGCCTGCCTCTCCTGGAAATACAGATACAGATTAGGCTGAATTTCTCTCGGGTGGGAAAAGTAACCCTGGGAGGCGGGTGAGGGAGTAAATCCAGAGTCATCGTTGTGCGTGTTGTGCAGCAGTACGGTGACACACGTGCACCCGCTCACACCGAGCACGTGTCCCCACGGCCCTCGTTGTGCATTTGCTGCATCCAATTTCTGGGGTCTGGCAGAATGCGTTTTCTGGTTGTGTGAGTCTAGAGATCTGAAGTGTCCTCACTTCCTCTCTTCCCGTGGCTGCCCTCCCCCACACTGGCACCTGCTGAGGAGTAATTAGGGCAGTCCTAATTTGGACAGCCAAATCCTGATTACAGTGAGAGGAAAAACAGGAAATGTTCTAGTTTTGCTGCCAGCAAATGACTGGTTTAAATAGAAATCCATATACAATTCAAATGATCCAAGATGATATAACATTGGGAAGGAGAAAGGGAGCAGGGAGACATTGCAGCCTGGTTTTCTCCATGTGATTGTCAGCAGATATCTTCACAGACCTGATCAAATCCATAAGCCCACAATGCCCTCTGCTGAGTCAGTTGCTTTTTCAAGTTTATCATGAGAGACTGAGCAACCACGGGGAGTTTGAAGAAAAGTCCAACACATCACCATTCTGTGCCCACCTCACCCTGGAGAAAAAGATTGTACTGTAAAGTGATGTCATTTTAAAGGCTTTGCATACTTTCCTAAAATGGAAATGGGGACCAGAAGCCTCTTTCTTAGTCACACACACCCCTTGGAGCCTGAAGGAAAGCTCCACTGTGAATTCTGCACCTCGTTCGCTGCCAGGCAGTTGGTCCATTACTCTGCTACTTCCAAGCTGAATGCTTCTTTCCTTTGCTTGAGATACAACTGGCAACCTCTGTGCCCCTAAATAGTAATTTCACAAGTAGAAATCACAGTGTACTAAAGCAAACTCTGTTCCATTTGTTCATCAGTTCATTAATTATTTATCAGGGGCTGGTAGTGAACCCCCTATAATGTGATGCCTGCTAGAGAATACAAATAAAAGCTCTTCTCTACTCTTAGCTTAATAGATATGAGACATGAGCATATTATTTGGGATGGGGGATAAAACCATTCTCAGGTCTTACCTTTCATGCCTTCTTTATAGAGAAGCTAGAACTGGTGCTGGAATATGAGAATATATTTGTAATCTCCGAAACCATAACTGGACAGGAACTATGGTTGGGCTCCTTGCTGGCCACTGGCATGTTTGTTGAATGAACAAAGAAATGCTGCCAGAATGAACAGTATGAGCAAGCCACAGAATAGCTTGGGAGAACAGTTGAGAAATCAGTGTGATTAGAGTGAATGGTGTGGTTGGGCGGGAAAGGGGAGCTTTGAAAATTTCTCCTGCTGGGTAAGAGAATATGACCATGGTGAGGAGGGGGACACGATTAGATGGGGTTTTAAGGAAATCCCTGTCATCCCATTGTGCTGACTAGCAGAAATCAGACACAAACAGTTGTGGTGGTTCATGAAGCCCTTCAGGTTTGCTGGGTAACCAGAGTCTACCATCCCACCCTTCCGGCACTTGCCAGCTTAACAGTGAGTGCTGGAGAGCCAAGGCCATCTGCCAGCTCACCCGAGCTTGAATTCTGCTCTGCCTGTTAAAACTATGCTCGTCTCTCTCTTCATGGTTCACCTAGCAGTGAACCATTTTTATTAGCTGTTGAACAGACAGAAATGGACAGTATCTGTTTCACACAGGACATTTAGCAAGTTAAGCTTCTGTTATGCACGCCTATGATTTATATAACTCTACTCTGGTATGGAGCCCAACGTAAATTTTTTATGTTTTATTTGATCAGTTATGATTTATAGCTTTCTCTAAAACATTATTTTTCAACTGTGGGTACATATGAGAGTTACATGGAGAAATGTTAGTATATTTTTTGGATTCCCTGCCTCAGCCCACAGAGAATTTGCACCAGCACAGGTAGTTTTCCCCAAAGTTATTTTCATGTGTGCCACTTGTTACAAATCACTATCTGAACTATGGGCTTCTAGTGGGAAATTAGTGACTTTTCCCACACAACTGTCCCCAGCATGTAGCATGGTGTGTCTATAGCAGGCTCTCCTTGACTTTTATTGCTCAAGTACATACCTTCACTGTACTGTTGCAGTGCATATCAGCTGCTGTCCTGGCCCAGCCCAGATATTGCTTCCTAACCAACCACATGTCCTACCAATTCTGCACAAGCAGCCAGTCCTCATTTCTCCTGCCTGACTGGGATCAGATAGGCCTCTAGTGCAGCAGCCTTGATGCTGTTATAAGGACTTGCACTGGAATAGAAATAAAGACTCAATAAGTACATAGCACAAGGGACTTTATAGTCTTTAGCTTATCTGGTCAGTCACAACAATTCTGTTAAATTGGATTCTCCTTACCTTACAGATGAGAAAACAAAGTTTCAGAAAGGATAAGAATGTGAAGAAGGTCAGAGAGTGCAGCAATAACAGTACTTGCATTTAAAGCTAAATCTCTTCTTTCTATAGCAGCAAGAAGAGTCAATGAATTGCAAGAATAGGAAACCTAGCAAATAGTTTAAATGGTGTAGCAAGACAGTAATACTAATTAGTATACTAATAGTAATACTATTTATTAATAGTAGTATTAAGGAACACAGACTCCAGAATAATAGGTATGATCCAAATTGGGCTCTGCCTTACTGGGCATCTGATCCCTCACTTCTACCCTGGGCATTTTGTCTGTGAAAGAGGAATACTTAAAGAACACCACACTCGATTGTTGTGAGGATACAGAGAATTAATATATGTGGCATGCTTAAAGTATTCTAGTTCCTGGTATGTATTAAATAAGCATTATTGAATTTATGATTTATTGCTGCCTCTATTGGTGGTATTTTTGCCATTTACTGTAAATTAATTAATTTTTGACATTGCTTAATAAGATATTATAAGAAAAATATCTTTATACCTTTTCTTACTTCCCTGGTGTTTGTGCTCAGTTGTACCATTCTATTTTTCAGTCTGCCACTTTATTTATTCAACAGTTATTGAGGCCAGCGTAACCTGGATACTAACAACAAGTAAGGACATAACAATAGAAGAAAACTACAGGCCAAGACTCTTGATAGTGTAGTTGTAAAAATCCTCAATACAATACTAGCAAACTAAATTCAACCACATATTAAAAGCATCGTTTCCCATGATTAAGTGTGATTTATCTCTAACATGCAAAGGTATTTCATCATAGACAAATTAGTAAATGTGGTACATTAACAGAATGAAGAATAAAACACATGATAATCATTAAATGCAGAAAAAAATTGAAAAATTCATCGTTTTATAATAAAAACATGAGGTCTGCAAATAATATACCTTACCACAGTAAAGGTAATATAAGCACATAGCTAACATTGTGCTCAGCAGTGCAAAATTGAAATCTTACTTCTAAAATCTGGAACAAGAGAAGGACATCCACTCTCACCACTTCCATTCAATATAGTATTGTTGTCCTTCCCAGGAAGGAAGGAAGGAAGGAAGGAAGGAAGGAAGGAAGGAAGGAAGGAAGGAAGGAAGGAAGGAAGGA
>PVIC010036701.1:0-18442 GCA_004025085.1 Thryonomys swinderianus
CCCCCCTTGCTCTTGTTATCCAAGACTACTTTTGCTATTTTGGGTCTTTTCTTATTACATCCAAATTTTAGATTTATTTTTCCTACTTCTGCAAAGAATTCTGTTGATATTTCAGTAAAGAATGGGTCACCATCAATATACATATGTTTTGGTAATATGGCCCCTTTGACAGTGTTTGTTCTGCTTGTGCCAAAACGGGGGACACCTTTCCATTCTATGATGTGCTCTTCAATCACTTTATTCAAGATGCTATAGTTTTCATAACAGAGGTATTTCACTTCTTTGGTTAGATTAATTAATAAATATTTCATTTTTTGAAACAACTGCAAATGAGATTGATTTCCTAATTTCCTCCTTTGTAGGTTCATTATCAGTGTACAGAACACTTGATTCTTTTCTCTATTTATTCTGGATCCTGCTGTTTGCTAAACTTGTTTACTAGTTCTAGGAGTCCTTTGGTGAAGTTTTTTTGGATATTTTATGTAAAGGATCATTTTATCTATGAATAAGGATATGTTTACTTCTTCTTTTCCTAGACATACCATTTTTCTTTCTTTCTCTTACCTTAGTCTGGCTAAAGTTTTGACTGCTATAGTGAACAGAAGCAGTAGGAGTGGACATACTTGTGTCATTCCTGATTTTAGGAAAAAAGCTTTCAGGTTTCCTCCTTCATTTAGTATATTGATAGCAATGGGTTTGTCATAAATGATTTTTATCTGTTTGAGGTGAGGACCTTTTATAGTCATTTTGACTGGCAGTTTTATGAATGAATACTGGAATTTTTCACAAGCTTTGTCTATGTCTACTGAGACAATCATGTAGTTTTTATTCTTTCTCCTACTTATGTGATGCATTACATTTATTGATTTGTGTATGTTGAGCTATCTTTGCATCACTGCAATGAAGCCAACCTGCTAATTCTGTATAATTCTATTAATGATTTACTGTATTTTGTTTCCTGATATCTTATTGAAGATTTTTGTATCAACGTAACTCTGTCCTCCAGAAAAGAGTTTGTATATTCCCTTTCAAATTCGCTGAAGAACAGAGTGTTGACACTGTGTGTTCCCTGACATTCTGGTAGAATTCTGCAGAGAATCCATCAGGATCTGGATTCTTTTTTGTAGAGTCTTTATTACTGCTTCTGTTTTTATTTATTTATTTTTTGTTGCTTTATTAGGCTATTTGCAATATTTATATCTTCTTAGATCAGTTTTGGTAATTCACATGTGCCTAGGAATTTCTCTATTTCTTTTTGGGTCTCCAAATTATCAGCATATATAGTTTGTAAGTAAGTTTCTTTAAATCTGCTAGATTTACTTTGTAATATATTTTGAAGTTAAGACAATATAAAGCCTCATTTTATTTATTTGTTGATGATTGTTTTGGTTATTTGTTTTCCAGTTTGTGGGGGGGTGTATCTATATAAATTTAAAGTTTTATTTAATCTGTGAAAAACTGATATTATGTTGTGGGGATTACATTAAATCTGTAGATCATTCTGGGTGTTATAGAGATTTTAACAATATTAATCCTTCCAACCCATGAACATGTATTTGTGTCTCAGTCAAAGTCTTTTCTTATTTGTCTGTTTGTTTTGTAGTGTTTGGTGTACAAGTCTTGAATCTCATTGATTAAACTTACTCCTGAGGTCCTTTTGTTTGTTTGTAGCTATTGTAAGTGGAATAAGTCTCCAGATATTGTTCTCAGAAAATTCATTGTTGAAGTGCTGTTGACTTTGTGTACTGACTTTGTGCCCTGCACCTTTACTGCATTTGCTTATCACCTTTCCTGGTTTTCTGGTGAATTTTTCAGGACTTTTTTCTACGAGAAGGTCATATTCTCAGCAAACAATGACAACTTAACTTCCTCCTCTCCTGTTTGGAAGGATTTTACCTTTCTCTTGCTTTATTGTTCTCATAAATGCCTCCGATACTACATTGTATAGATATATCAAGAGTGAATACCCTTATCTTGTTCCAGATCTGAGAAGGAAGGGTTCTGCTGTTACCATTATATACAACATGAGCTGTGGGCTTATAATAAACCATCTTCATTGTGTTGTGGTACATCCTTTATATATCTCATTTGTTGCTTGTTTTTGCCATGAGAGGGTGTTGCAATTTTTCAAGTGTTTTTCCGCATGTAGTGATATGACCATAGGATTTTTGTCCTATTAATGTGTGTCACATAAAACTTAGCAATCTGTAGGTACTTAGTATCCTTGCATCTCCAAGATAAATCTTACTTCATCATAGTAAGAGATTCTTTTAGTAGACTGTTAAATTGGCTTTCCTACTTTTGGATGAGAATGTTTGCATTTATGTTGAGGATATTGTTCTGTGGTTTTCTTTGGATGTCCTTTTTGGGATTTGGTGTAATGGTAACGCTGACCTCAGGAAGACTTTGAAATATTCTCTCCTTTCTTCAATGAAATATTCATAAATTTACTAAGAATGTGAGACCAGTTTATAATTTCTTTGGTGACTATTCTCATCTCCCAGTGTCTGGCCCATAGCCAGAGGACCTAGTTCCCAAAGACTTTGGAAGGCAAATTTGGAACTTTTTTCCTTTCTTTTTCTTCTTTTGGCCAAAACAGGCTTCACATACCCAAAGCCTGAAATCTGTAGCCTGAATTTGCCCCTACAGGAATCTTCCCATCTAGGAGTGACAAACACCACAAATGAGGGACCTTCAGACACCCAGAGCCAGTTATTAAACATAGAACATGGTTATTAAACATTTTCCAATCTGACCTACACAGATTCACTCAAAAGCTACCTTCAAAAAATAATGAGGGTCTCACCTACCAACATGCACCATTTTACCTGTATTCCAGAAAAATAAAACTAGCTTATAGGAAAAATATTCTAGTTTACTACATATAACTCAAATGGCAAAGTGACATCTCCATATTTTGCAAGCCAGCTATTAAGATTCTTATTTTCCATAAAAATGTATAACCATTAAAGGATTTTACTTTAATCATGCAATGTATTAGTCTCAAAATATGATCTAAATACAAATTGCAGTCTCAGTTGTAGATCAGGCCTTGAGACATTGTATTTTGGCACCTCACCAAGGACAATTTACATTTATACAGTTTGATCTTCTGAACTATACTCATCATGAAGCCAAGCATATCAAAAAAGACATTTGTAGCTGCATTTGAACTGAAAAAAACATTTTGGAATTAAACTAATAGACAATGCAATCTAAACTCATCCATGCAATGTGCAACTCTGTTTAACATTTAGCTTCTTGACCCAGGGCACATTGTTGTTGTTGTTGTTGTTGTTTCTTAAAAGACAAGGTATGTTCCTATTGGCTGCAATAAAAATAAAAAAACTTGCATTCTCCTTTAGCTACACTTCCCACTTTTAATTTGTCATTACTATTTTAAATAGAAAAATGAGAGAGGAATGAATGAATGTCAAGGTGTCCAGAGCATCCCCTGGAATGAGAAAACGCTCCATGTTTTTGTTATTCATTTTGGGTCTTTGTTCATCACTCGGTGCCCTCTCCCTCCCAAACCCATTCTGCAGGATTCCTAGAAAGGTGGAACAGAACTTGAGTATGAGGAGAGGTCTTCCTTTCCCACCAAGCAGATGGAGATGGTTCCAAGTAACACTTCAACCCACGAACTTAATCAAGGTAAATTTTTCTTTCTGCACTACCTGCTGAAATAAACAAAACAAAAAACAATCCCATGGGCAGGCAGTGGAAGTAGCTCAGTGACACCATGTCTGTCTGGCAAACGTAAGGTCCTGAGTTTGATCCCTGGTACCACAAACAAAAAAACAGATACACAAAATCCTGCTCTGTACCCAGATAAAAATATTTACAGAATGGTATTATAACTATGTTGTTACAATCTCTGATTTCTATCTGGACCACAAAAAAAAGCCACCAATTTTATTGCCACTGCATATTGTTACTATTAGGATTGGTAAAGGAGGCTCAGACTTGATATGAAGAAAAATGAGAAAATGGTAGTGGGTGAGTTATGTAAACAAACACCCTTAATATCGTGCACATTTTGGAAAATGAAGAAACTGGGTCCCTTGTACCTCCAGCCCCTCCCCCTCGCCAGATTTACCTGTAGTCTTTGAACATGACTGAATTTCCTTTTCTCTTCCTAATTTCTGCTTCATCTCTCTTATCGGCATATCACTGCTTTCTCTGACAATTTCCAACAAGCACCAGCTTTGAGCCCGTGCCCTCTTTCCTAGGCTCGTTTCTCTTGATATCTGAAATATTCTGCGTGAGTTCCTGCCCACCTCGCCATCAGCCTGTCCCCCCGAGAGTCTGAGGGGGCCCCTGGCCAGCCCCATGCTCAGCCTTCTCCTAACCCTGACTGAGGGTGTTGGAGCAGCCTTGGCCTTGGATCCACAATCCTTGTTCCTTTGCCGTTTATCTCTTCACCTAAATCTATTGCTTTAAATACTCTAGAGGATGATGACTGTCAAATTTCTATCTCTAGGACCTGTCTCCAAACTTTTTAAGGTTTTATTTGTTAATCGTTTCTTTCTTCACTACAAAGCAAGCAACATCTCATTGGCGACTACACACTCAGCAGTACAGCCCCGTGCCTGAAACAGTGTTTGCTACATACTAAAGTTAGTAGTAAATATGCAGAACGGGTAAGTAAATGGTAATTTATTGGCTTATGTAGAATCCAGAGTTGGGAAAGCATAGGAGAGAAAGTTCATTAAGTTTTGCATTTGTCTGAGGGACTTTCAGGTGTATTTCTCCTCCTCCTCCTCCTCCTCCTCCTCTTCCTCCTCCTCCTCCCTCTCTCTCTCTCTCTCTCTCTTCCAAACACACAAACATGTATATAAGCACATGTATTTTATATAGACATATCTGTCCATGTGTGTTTCATGATAACTTAGTATGCTGGATTGGAGTTCTCGGCATGTTGAGTCTTTTAGCCAAAGTCCATGTTATGTATAAATTTATAAGAGAAGAATTATAATTGGTGGATCGGCACAGGAGAGAGAAAGGGGTTTTAAGAGAAAATGCAAGTAAACCAAATACAGAATGTGTTTTGCTTTCTATAGAACAAGGACTGAAGTTTGGCTGCCTGGTTACTGGTTAATTTTGTCTCCTTTCTGATCTGAAAGTTTCCAGGCACTCTGAGATTTCAAAGTCATATTCTGTACTTGGAAACTCTGAGTGATATTAATAATTCTCACCAGGAAATAAAATGACTGATATACATAAACAGGAAAAAATGTTCTTAGATTAATATTTCCAAGAGTTTTCCAAATCAGCTTCACTTCTGGCATAAGAGCATATAATCAGAATTCCCAGTGGCTGACTCAGGACATTTAGGGCAAAAACAACTGTAGTTGCAATCTCTCCTTGAACTGCCAAAACATGGAGATGATCTTTGATAATTTTGGCAATATTCATAACAAAGGAAAATAACCAAAACATAATACGGGTAGGAAAACACACAGGAGAAAATTTTAGAATATAACGCTTTGCCACGATAAGGTCAGGAGAAAATAAAAGTCAATAATAGCAATCAATAGTAAAAAAGAAACCTATCATAATTAGATTCAAGGTTCCACACAGAGGGCTTCTTAATACCCACAAAGGAAACGTTATTTCTTCCACAGAGTAGGTACCAGATAGATAAACAAAAATTAATAATAGGTGGAAGGAAAATTAGATTCCACTTCCTCACATTTCCCTTGTAATACAAGAGTTACTCTTTCTGGCAAAATATTTTTCTTAATAAAAACTGCATTTGGAAATTTTGACGTTAGAATGGGAAATAAATTCTAGTTGGAAGGTGAAAGCTAGAAGTCTCTTTGCAAGCCTTTCTTGAAAGCGGTGCTGTAGCTGTGAAGTGATATTTCAAAGGCAAACATGCCTCGTTCTGCCGCTCTGTCCTAGCGGCATCTGGACAGCACCTGAGGACTGAGTCGTCGAACAGCATCCGGAGTAAATTCATCACCCCACAGCCTCTGCTCACCTACCCAGCGATGCCCTCTACTCTGTTTCAGCTTCTGTGTTTGAGAACTCCCATCACTTGATTTTATTCATATACAGTCTGCAGATTCAGATCAGACAAAGGAAAAAATTTAAACCAAAACTTTTCATTGTTTTTCCTGTGCTGAGAAAATGTAAGCCAGACCATTAGCAGCCAGAGGGAAACCTTCCTTCAGACTGACCGAATTATAGCTGATTGCTTCATTTCCTGTCCCTGCAGGCCGACGTCTTCCCCAGAGCAGCCTCACCTGAGCACTGAGCTCACCTGCAGACGCAGCGCAGGGGCAGACTCACAGGGCACACGTACACTCATGGCTCACCTGTGCACTCAGAGCGCAGCTATCCCGCACAACTGCAGGAGAGAGCTTCCTCTGCAAGTGGACAGCATGTTCCGTGTGATGCCTAACTCTGGCCCTGTCGCACAGGTGCCAGGACAGGGCGCCGCCTTAGCTCGCTGCCGCCTGCACTGCACCTTGGACTTGCTGGCCCTGTTTTTGCAGCAGATCCACTGCGGATCTGAGTTTTGCTTTCACTCCCTGAGCTCCGGTCCCTGTGGCAGTGTTTTTGCCCTTTCTCCTAAGTGTTATTTATGAGATTGTCTCTACTCAGCCTCCAGGTATTTGTTACCCTCCGTTTTGTCAATACTACACTGGTAAAATCTTGGCTATGTCAAGGGTTTTTGCACAATTAGCATATGATACAGTCTCTGCTGGAGCAGAGGGGCAGAGGCGGTTTGGTACTGCAGTTCAGGACACATCACCCTGAACTATGGCTTCTTGGCACGTGAGAAAACAGCAGGCACCATAACCCGTCCTATCCAGAGCAGGTCATATGATTTTTATTCAAGATATGCACTCCACATACCTAGAAGCTACTTTCTCCCACCACAACTTTATTATTTTTTTTCCACCACTGCAGACACAGGATCACACAGAAGAACTGAACAAATAGGGCTTGCTAAGTTTCTTTGGCTTATGACAATCAGGCTATACTTTTACATCCAATCACAGCTCTCCATGAACAGCCATGTCTTTATCACAACTGGCCTAAAAAGCAGACAGGTTCCTCTGCTCCTTTTGGTTTCATTCCCTTAGGAAGGTTCCCATGTCTCGTGAGACTTACATCAATTCAGTTTGGACACTCTTTTGTTAATCTAGCTTCCACCGTGTGTGCCTCAGTCCTCAAATGAAGGTGGGAAGCAATGATCCTTCCTCCACTGCGGCAAGAGGCCGCACTAGAGACATCTGCGATGTGGTGCTCTGTGCATTTCTCTCCTTATTTAAGAAAGTCTCTAAATGTGTGCTCTCAGGTATGGTGGAGTTTTGTATTTTCTCTCCCCCTGCGCATCCCATCTGCTCACCTATCCTGAGCCACTTTACTGGGAAGAGGCTGCCCTGCCCTATCGAAGCTTTCCAAGAGCTATTCATCAACCGGGCCGCTGAGCAAACCCCCCCCCCCCACTGATCCACAACTTCATCCTTTCAAGGGTCACCTTGACAACCCTCGGGTCTGAACAAACTCGTGTCCTTATTCTTAACACACACTTTAAAGTACTGGTAGATTTTCCAGGTGAAAGAAATAAATTCAATAAGTCATTTTAAATATTTTTGTTTACTTTGTTACTTTGGGGGCTTTTGGCAAATTCTGCAAATGCTTGTTTATTTAATTGATGGCATTATTACTAACATCCTCCATTTGTATTTATCTTTCTAACATGGAAAATCAACACTTTGAGAGGCGAGGATGGGCAACAGTCCAAACACATGCTGTCATCGCTGTTGCATTGAGCGTGGTTTCCAGGATGAAGACAGAGAGCAGCTCAGCGGTTGCATAGACTTGGGGTCAGATAGTAGGACACGAAAGTTAGGACGCAGAGTGTTCTGCTTTGGAAAAACAAAAGTGGTCTGAACCGAGCACTTTCTCCCAGCACAACTTTAATTTTTTTCACTTAATTATTTCATTGATACATTTTATAAACACATCATGATCACAATCAACATTGAAAATTTGTACCAGTATATGACACGTCTTAATTCTCATTTTTCCCATTCCCCGGTCCACCCTACGACTCTCCACCCTGTATATACATAAACTTTGTTTCCTTTTATTTAACCATCATGTTTTCCCCCAATGTTATATTCTATAATGTCTAGTAGGCCATAAGTTATATGTTTTTTATTCGTTTTCTGGATTTTTTTCTATTTGCATTATTATTAGCAGTAAAATTAAAAATACAATGATGACTAAAAGGAATGACACATGAATGGAAGAAGAGATGGATGTAAGGAGCTGGGGGTGACGGAGGGAGGCCCCCATGGACAGGCAAGGGGAAGGAGGGGTAAAAGGAAAGAATCTTCCATGTGTGAGTGTGTGTGTGCACATGTGCGTGCACACATGCAGTGACACCCTTTAGGGATAATGTGCAAAGTTAGATTTGGATAAACAGAAAGTAGGAAAAGACTATCAAAACGTTGGGGAGAAGCTCCTATAGAAAACATGAAGAGTCTTTTTTGTATAAAAACTCTTGTATTTAAACTACAACCAGGGATTTTATTCACATTGAGTTTGTGTTCTACAATAATAGAAGTGTACAATGTCCAAAAAGAGTTTACTTATTAAAAAATAGAATAATCATTTACATATAGAAATATACACAAATTCCAATGTAAAGTGGTAAATCGCAGCACAACAGAAGCTTGACATGCTCTCCTATCTGTCTTAATTTCGTTCTGGAGACATTTTCATGCCAACCCAGTGCTCAGCCCCTAAGAGCCAGGCTGGCCCAGATCCCAGGCTCATGTGTGCCCGGGACTGCAGCTCTGATGCAGCTGCATCTGCACGTGTGTGCACCCCTGTAAGGGACACAGTGGCCTTCACAGTGAAGGCCACCTTCTCCGAATTACAGTGAACCTGGCACTGTGGCCCAGGAGTGTCACCCAGATGCCACCCCATGTGTTTTGAAGGAGACCTTCTCACACTGTTCTCCACCTTCCTTCTGGACTAAGCACAGCAGCCACTGAACTCGGGTTTCTTTTAATCACACCTGGAACAGGCCACAGAGCCCAGGCTGGGAGAGGTTCTCCTCCACCCCAAGAATGACCTCGCTTGGCAGCACAGCAGCCCCCCCCCCAGTTCACCTGCTGCCTTCCTGTGGACCACAGTGGGAGGACAGGTCGGTTTTCACAGACAGGAACCCCCAGGATGAGCATTGGTTGAGGCTGTTTTCATCTGTGCCTCTGCTTGCGTGAGTTATGGTGTTCCCAGCCTGCAGCTGCCAGTCTCTCTGTATTTCCTGGCAACCCAAACGCTGGTGGTTCCTGCCAGGATAATGTGATATCTATTGTTATTTTACATAAGCTCTTATTGGCACACGGCTTAGTTCGAAAGGTACATGTATTAGCCGACCTGTGTGTTTCAAACTCTCCCTATGTCTAGCTTTGTCACTAATGTTTTTGGAGATGCTAAAAACACATTTCTTTCTAGAAAATAAATTTATCTTCACAGGACAAATGATTTTTGACTCTTCAGTGATTCATGAGGAGACTGTATCTTAATTCGTGTGCCACATTCTGAGGAGAAAAGGAAAATCTGCATCACTTTGGAGGGTGGTAACAGGACCTGCCAAGGACAGGCTGAGGGTTCCCACAGGGCCCACCAGTACAACTGCAGGCAGGCTCCTTGTTTGTTTTTTCCACAGGCCTGAGATGACACCTCCAGCCTTCCACACCCACAGCCCCCTTTCTCAGGCTAGGTTCTCTCTGGGAAATTGTGTGACTGAGGCTGGATACCAACTCGCCTCCTCCTACCTCAGCCTCCCTGAGTGCTCAGACTACAGGTATACAGCACCCCCCCCCAGTGTTGTTCTAAAAGTTGCTCCTGTGATACGAATGCACATGTGTGTGTGCACACCGCACATGCTTCAGAATGTGAAGATGCTTACAAAGCTTATTAGCAAAACAGAAGTTCCCCATATGCTCTTTTGTATCTAAAAATGGCCAATGTCTGCCTTTTGTTTCTGTTGACAGTTCTTTGTGCATTTGCTTCCATTTTTCACAGTAAAATGTTTGCATTGCTACTTTTGACTTTTCAGATTTAGAAAGAGTCTGTCCTATGAAGCTGCCACTGCAAAAGCCTGTGTGGATTCACTCCGCAGATGCCAGAGCCCAGCCAACCCCTCTTTCTTCCTAGGACAGGCAGTGCGGGTCACAGCATCGTTCTTCCCTCTGTCCCAACAGCGGCAGAGCACTGTCCACAAGGAGTGCGACTGGTGTGATGTGACCCCTCTTCCCTACACTCTGCTGCACCATCCTGAGCCCTTACCTCTTTTGTGACTGTTTGATGGGTAGTTTTTACAAAGCTAACCCTAACCTCCTTGGCCAACTGCCCCCCTCTTCCCTATATGTCAAGTATGACCCCCTATTCCTCTGAGTGGGTCAACTATGACAATGGTAAAGCAAGATCTTGTGAGCAGCTCCTAACACATGACTTTCCTGACACTGGGGAGGGAGGTGATACCAAAAGAAATAAACATGGGAAGAACCTTTTGTACTTATGATGTCAAACTAAAACAAAAATTTCACCCTAGTGGTGATAAAATATTACTCACTGTCCAGTTCTGGACATTTACTATTCTAGAGGTAAATAGAATTCATAATAATAACCAAGAACACCCCTCCCCACTGCTGCAACCCTGGAGCTAACTGCTCCTGATGCCGACAAGAAGCAAAGTCCCTCATGCTCAGATTCATAAGGTGGAATCCAGCACCATCTCTGCCTCCAATGCCAAAGCTCCCCAACATCACATAAATCAGCCAGGGACGGATGATCTCCTTGTGGCCCATATGTATTTTGTTCAGAATTGAAGAAGGATGATGGTGTTGGAGACCATGAGTTCAGAGTTACTCTGGTGGGAGAAGTGTTGGTGGAGGAGATGACAGCACAAGAAATGTAGTGTCTGTGCGGGGAGGGCAGAAAAAGCACGCTACCCGCACACAAGTGACCAGGAGATATGGTAGGTGGAGCAGATATTGAGAGCTGCATACATCTGAACGCCCAAAAGACTTCTTTGGAAAGAAAAGTGCCTGGGCCCTATTCCAAACATTCTCAGAAATCTCTACTTTGATAGCCACCTGCTCAGAGGGTCTAGGAGTGCCCTAAAGTTTAGAAACTATGAGGTGATCTTGACTTTGGACTGAGCGGGAACAGAGACTCAAGTGTTTTCCTGCCTGGAAGGAAAGAGCTGTAAGAGGCACTTTCCACAAACATTTGCAGCTCCTCCTCCAGAAAGGGGAGGTAAACAGCATCTATTTCTTCCTTCCCAGAGCCAGCCTCTCTCCACTCTCCAGGGACAGACTTCAGGGCACCATGTCTATGTTTCTTCTCAATTTAAATCTACCTATAACATCCATTGTAATCCAGCTTTACTATTACGGGGTGATGATCTTGGCCAATTTCTCAATGCTGTGTGGGGTTGTTATGAAAATTGAATGAGATAATGAATGATGGAAACCCATCACACATAGTATACCCTCTTATTATTGCCAAATAGCTCTCTTCCTAAGAATTTCCAAACTATGTTGATTCATGAACATAATTCCCCAGGAATTCTAGTTTAATTCTTTATGAGATGGTAATAGGTCAAGCCTAATAGCTATACTACGCACTAAGTTAAACATACACACATCCCATGGAACTTTTATTTAGCAGAGACACGTTCCAGCTTTACAAAACCAACCAGTCTCCCCACCCCGCATGCAGATGAGGGTGCCAGGCAGAGGATGAGATGAACAGCAGTGTCATCTCTGAGACACTGGGCTAGGCTAGAGATGAGGCTACCGCTAGAACTGCGGTTGCCTCCTTCATGCCCCACAGCTATTTGGCCAGGCAGCACAGTGCACAGCCCAAAGGGCCGCCCAAGCCATTTCACAGGGGCCCTCATCTCAGCTGCTGCCATGACAGAAATCCGTGAGTGGAGGCAGCGAAAGGACACAAGGCTTCCATGGCTCTTGGGCTCAGCTCAGCCTTCACCGTGTTCACACAGTGTCTTTGCTTCACCGCAGTTTGAGGATCCCATGACATCGGGGTAGCACCTGGTTCTGTGCTGAGGGGAGACTCAGAAGGCAAGCCTTCATGGGGTCTGGCCACCAGGCGCCCTCCCTCTGCCTTCCCAGCCACCCATCTCTTCTGTCTGTCTCTCTGTTTTTCTGTAAGATGCAGAATCTTAGCAACTTAAACTTCACTAAATTTATCAGCCTCACTGGTTTTGCTTCTACTGACCTCTCCCTTCCGTGGTTTAGGTCCCATCTGAATTTCTTCTTGCCTGAGAAAAAGACACTGCTTACTGATTTGTGTATCAGCTACAGAATATGCAGAGATGCTGCAAACACCCCAGACAGAGGAGGAAAGTGAGCTGAGCAGCTGCACAAATCTGTCCCCGTTGTGCTGTTCTGAACCTGCTGCTATTCCATCAGCTCCACTTGTTAAAAATTGATTTTATTGGTACATTTTATATATACACTATGATCATAGTCAACATTCAGAATTTGTACCTGTACATGACGCATCTTAATTCTCATCAGCTCCACTTTCTTCGGGCTACTCTGAA
Organism: Thryonomys swinderianus; assembly: GCA_004025085.1. NCBI lineage: Eukaryota > Metazoa > Chordata > Mammalia > Rodentia > Thryonomyidae > Thryonomys > Thryonomys swinderianus. The sequence goes on from PVIC010036701.1 coordinate 12,608, forward strand.
GTTCGCGGCAAGTGCTGCTGTCTCTGCAGGAGCAGTGGCCTCTCTCCAACTCGCAGCGTGTGGTCCCCGGACGAACCCCAGTACAAGGTATGAGTGAGCAATTTATTTCAAGCTACTCTGAGGTTCCAGTCTAGTGCTAGAGCCACATGCCTGCTCAGCTTTCCATGGCACAATGACGCCCATGAATGGGCTACGAAGTGTCAGCATTCCCTTTTCCTTGGGGTGTTAGGAGGCCCAGGTAAAGAGATTCCTGGCCCGCCACCCCACCCACAGTCTAACTCTTCGGTCTGGCGGGAGGCTAGGGAACTAGCATGGCCAACAAGTTCTCAGGGGATATGGGGCTGCTGGCCGGAGCACGGTTTGGGAACTGCAGGTCTAGCTGCCCCCCACACTCCCAGTCTGGCTGCACTGTACCCTAGAGAAGCCATGGGGGACCTGTGGCATGTGTGTTATTTGTTTCTCTTTTAAGACAAAGGGTGTAGATGTACAAGGATGTTGTGTTTTTTTTCTGAAATAAAACCCCAATATTCATGTTTAATTACAGTTGGCATCTAGCAATACTGTGGGTTTGGGGCTGCAGTTTGGGAACTTTTCCCTAAGAGGTTCATCGTCATTCCCCTAGAGGTAAGACTCCAAGTAACAAAGAAACAAATAAAAGAAATAAAATGGATCTTGAATTTTTCTTTGATTACCTGCAACATATATTATTAGATACATTACAAAAGTTACTGTATTGGGTTAAATTAAAGAGTGCACTGTATTGGGTTAAATTAAAGAGTTCATCTGAAAGTATTGTTTGTGTCCTGGGCCGTGAACTCAGTTCTACCTGGGATTGAATCGGGTCTGGAACTCACTAGTTATATAACCATGAAGAAATTACACATTTTTCCTTTTAAATCTTTTTAAATTTGTGAAATAGAGGTAATGAAACATATTGGGGATATTACTATGTACAGTTAAATGAGATAAACTGAAGACAGCGCATAGCAGAAGACCTGGTTAAAGAACTTCATGGGCCCCACTGTCTGGCAAGTGGCAGTAAATGCAACAGGCAGCTTTCAGCTATAAAGAGAGGCATGTACAAGGTGCCTGCTCACACTGCTTGACATGGGAGTGATATCGGATCCAAAAATCTGCAGAGAAGTAGCTGGTGATATTTGGATTTAAAATTTGAGCGCTTTGCTAGTACAAGCTACACTGCATGAGAAAGGAGTTCTAATCAGACACACCAGAGCACTTGAAAACTCATAACTGATAAATACTATTTACATTCTTTTAAATACTATAAGTTACCCAAGAAAGATAAAATGAGACAAGATTGAATAGAGACCTCAGGAGGGTGAGTGAGGCAGAGGAGGCAGGACGGGCAAGGAGCCCTGGGGAATTTGAACTGAACTCTGGTGGGTCTGACGGACCCTGCTGGTGGCACTTGATCAACAGTCGTGTTGTTGAGTATTGCTGGATGACACTCTGCACTCTAGAATTTCTTTGGGAGGTCATTGTATCAATAACACAATGCAAGTTTCTCTGAGAGATTTCTCCATCTTCACTGGTAATCTGAAATTTACTTGGTCACGTTTTTTGGTTGGTTCTTTCTCAGTCCTCTTGTGCTTTTGTAAGGATGCATTGGGCCTGTGCTTGGTGAGTTCCATTTTTCTCTTTCCATCACAGAAGGGTAGAGCTGTGGCATGTGGTAGGGAGAGGGCTTCGCAGAGGTGGAGTTTCTGTGGTGGGAAGCAGAGGTGTAGCTAGTGGTGAGCCCCAGTTTCAATTACTCCCCATTCCACTGAGAGCCTGGTAACAAGTGATTCACCGTTCAGCATCTCCTGCTGGTTGGAACCCTGGAGTCACATGTGCCAAATGCCCTCAGTGTCACAGGTTATGTGGTCTAGGACAAGGCATGTAACTGTGCTGAGTCTTTTATGAACATGGTGGCTATTGTTAAATTGCATCGGCTGAAGTTCTGCATGTGACAGATGTATAATGATGGCTCAAGAAGGAGTGCATATCAGTGTGTGTGGGGGGGGCTTGTGTTAGAGATACGATCCGCTGGGCACTGTCCCAAGGTTAGTCTCATCTTCCCGCTGAGCCACTTCAGGGCATCTTCTCTGTTACTGTGTGGGAACAGAGCACTTCTGGGGAATACAACCAAAGGCAAGTGAAGACTGAGGGCAGGATGTACAGAAGGCGTAAGGAGACAGGGCCCAGCTGGAGTGCAGCAGTGGGGAGTCCCACTCTAGAGGAACCGTCCTCAAGGGCATTAGAGAACAGAGGAGCCCAGGGAAGCAGATATCATGGCAGAAAATGTCCCCATCTCACAGTAGCTGGGGTTTCCTCCAGGCCTGGTTCACATCCCTCTGCTCCACCTCTGAGTCTGTGGACCATCAGATGACACAGGATCTATGGGCCCCAGACATGAAAAACATAAGAACAGTTCTTCAACCTCAAATCCACTCACCTGAGCAGGCAGCCTGCTTCTCTCCAAATCACCCTTGTTCTTGTCATCTCGTTGGAGAGAGAAGAATCAGCCCCGTGACTACTAACATCTAGTTTGTGCAGACTAGTCCTATGGGTTCATACAGTTATAATACTGACAAGGAGCCCAACGACATGAGAGTTGAGGGAGGTGAAAATACCTACCTAAGAGTGGAAAGGAGGGCCTGGGGTACTGCATGGGGAGGGCTGTCATTAGCTGTTCCAGAAAGAAGGAAGTCATGAAATAGTGCACATGTTGTGGTTCTGATGTTCAGTGTTTCACAGCTTATCTCCAAGTCCTTTGCAGATTTACTGCTTTCTCATAATGGATTCTGGTTGTTCTTATTTTCATCAGAAGAATCTAAATACTGATGAAAGGCATGGTCCAAAGAAATCCGGCAAAATAAGTGGAAATCTGGGGAAACTGCATCTGAAAGTAAATATTCACAGTGAAGCACAAGCCAGTCATCTCTTCAGCCGAGCCAGAGCGATTTCATCTATTTTGCGGCCACTATTTTGACCCCAGGGACATTTTGACATGACCTAAAAAGATCATTAAGCCTTCAGTTATTTTTATTCTAAGTAATGTGCTCAACAAATATCCTCCCCTCTCCCCAGGGTAACAGCTTTTCCTCAAACTCCCTGAGTCCCACAGAAGTATGCTTGCAGAGCAAGGTCAAAGAGAGGCGGGGGGGGGGGGGAGCACAAGCAAAGGTACTGGGCTGCTGATAACTGATGCACACACAACACACTTTGTATTCACATCTGTGTGTAGGCAGAGGATGTGCCACTGTCGAAAACCCTCTCTCGAAATGGCTCCTACCAGAAAGTTCCATGTCAAACCGCAGTAAGAATCTGTCTCACTGTCAATTTAGTTGATCATTGTGAGACTTTGGAAGGCCTTGAACTGTGCAGGAGGAAGAAAGGATAAAGGAAGAGTTTACCAATGACACATTCTTCGTACTTTTAAAGCTTGGCCTCCTTCAGCCTTGTCACTGGGATGTTTAAGGAGTGCAATAAGGGAAAGTGGCTTTTGAGGTGTGTTAGTGCTGGTCTTGCTTACCTTCTGTTCAGTACTACATTCTCTGTGGTTTGAAAGACTGCTTTTGTGACAAATGCTCTGAGTTGTATTTCCCTTATGTACAAAGAAAAACAGTACTTCTTTTGTTACAGGCTTTTGATAAGAGTGGCTAGAATCACCCACTGCTCATTCCTAAAGAGAATGTCTAACACATTATTGATGAGTGTGTGAGTTCACTGCTTATGCCCCTGAGAATTTTAATGTTAAATGGACAGGATGCTTTTAATTGTTTCATGCAGAGCCAGATGTTGGGACTTAAGAACTAGTACCTCATAAGTACTACTGCTTTTAGGAAGGAACGAGCTGAGAACCTCCAATTTTTTTTTGAATTCTTTATTGTTACATTTTAGATATAGCTCACAATCACACACAACACTGGGGAATTTGTACCAGTATATGACACAAGTTAATTCTCATTTTAGCATATGAAGAAATATTCAACATCACTGATCATTCGAGGGATGCAGATGAAAACAACACTGAGATTTCATCTCACTCCACAAAGAATGACTGCTATTGCAGAACCTCCGATTTTAATGACTTCTTTGAATTGGGACTGGAAGTAAATTTAGATGAAGATTTACAGATTTCGCAAATAAACACACAGGATGACCAGTGCAACTGAAACTTCAGATAAGAAATCACTCATAATTGGGACATAATCTGAACATTAAAAATTGTCATCCACTAAATGAAACTTCAGCTGGGCATCTGCATGTCACTGACAACCCTGAATGGATGAGAATCCTTGATCTCAGAGCCCAGGGACTTTCCTGGTTGCCACAGTCCCAGGGAAAAGCCAAGCTGTGAGGGATCAGGGCCCCGGACTGAGCACAACTCGGGGTTGGCATGGATGGGTGTGATAAACGAGGTCAAGCACATTGCTGGCTTCCTCGTTGGAGTCCTGAGCAGCAGGACTCATCCCTCCAGGTGAAAGAGGTGCCTGACTGGGAGCAGCGTTTGTCACACTCCGAAGAATATACACTGCTTGCTGATTCCTTGTCTCGCTGGCAGCTCACCTGCGGTTCTCACAGGTGTGAAGAGCACAGAGCTCTCAAAGGAGCCCGAGTCCTTCATCATCTTGGCTTTACCTTTATACAAGACCTGTCTTATCAAAAGTATGCCGTTCTCCATATCTATGCATTATACATCATATGGTCAGCCCAGATTACTTATGGAGTGCCTTGCAGGTTGCAACTAGGGTGCTTTACAGACAAAGTTGCAAGGTCAGGTTCCTCCCTTCTTTGTTCAAATTAGCACCAGCTTCAAGGGAAGCGCCCTACGGAAAGTATCGACAGAGCTTTGGAATCTCTCCAGTTACCTTGCTTCAGGCTGATGGTGAGCCAGTCAAACCTCCCTTTGTCCTCCCCAGTGATGGACTGTTTCCACTGAACCCAAATGAACACAATCAGGGTAGTGGCATGCTACAAACCTTTCTCAAAACTGTCCCTGACACTGACAGGGTGAAAGGTACAGTGCCAGAGATCATTCTGTCCCTGAGACACGCCTGTGAGTGAAACTGTCTAGCTGCCAAGGGAGCTGTTGTTAAACAGGGCTATGCTTGAACTGCAGAGTTAACTAACAAGTTAGCGCAGGCGCCATCGAAACTCCCCTCGTGCCAGGAAAGATCGACAGAAACTGAGTGGAGCAGGGTGGGGGGGTCTCGAGGTAGATGGACTGTGTTGGTCTGAAGAAAGGCCGATTGTTTTTGCAAAAGTCTCCACAGACCTGGCAGCAATTATTAAAGGCATGATTATAGAAGAGAAGGGAAAGGAGATTTCAGATGAACATGCAAAAGACTAAGTCACGTTTAATGCAACGATGTAAGCAAACAGTAGAAATAGTTAAAAGCTGTTAAGGCATATGTCTGTTTGGCTGACACATATGTTATTAAAAAGTAAGAGATGACATAGCCAGTTGCCTCTAGGAACATCTTTATCACAAACCACCTCATTGAGTGATTGTGCCCAGTGGTGCTTTACATCCATGGACACATTGTAGTTTCCACACTGCGTCTTCCCTTCTGCAGACAGATGTGATGTTCACTGTGGATGAGTATCGCCACGACCTTTTTTTTTTTTTTTTTTTTTTTGCTTTTGAGACAGGGTCTCGCTTTGTAGTTCAGGCTGGCCCTGAGCTCACTATGGTGCCCAGGCAAGCCGCCGCGAACTCAGCAATCCTCCTGTCTCTGCCTCCCGAGTGCTGGGATTACAGGCGTGAGCCACCACGTCTGGCATTGTGGTATGCGGTGTTGATTGTTGGTGGGCGTGTCTCCACGC